>PPKG02000030.1:0-154968 GCA_003706045.2 Peterozyma toletana
ATTGCGTGCATTGTGACGGCTTATCGAATTGGTATTGGTGGTGGCAAATGACGAATCAGTGAATTCTATAGTGGTTAAATGTTCGATCGGTTGAGGACCTGGATCATCATCAGGAGGAACATTGGGTGGTTTGGATTGATTGATTGGTTTCTTCTGTTTCAATGGCATTTTTCAAATTTTTTTTTTTTTTTTTTTTATTGAAATTAAAAACTAGTCTATATTATGTGTTACAATCTTTTTTTTTTATCAATTTGGGCGTGTGGCGTAGTTGGTAGCGCGCTTCCTTAGCATGGAAGAGGTCTCCGGTTCGACTCCGGACTCGTCCAGATTTTTTTTTTACATTTTTTGCTATTAATTTTTTTTGATTCTTTCATTTCATCTCTTATATATCACTTGAAATTTTTTTAGGCTCCAAAAAGTCATTCATTGATTGTACTATAAGTGGGATAATCTGGCCAAAAATGATTTTGTTCTTTTTTTTATTTTAGTTTGCAATACTATTAATATATAAAATTATGTTCCGTTATTTATGAAAACGTTAGAGCCGTACTCCAATAACCATAACGGATCGACAGATGTCACACAATTGATATAATTCTTAGACGTCAATCTTAAGTCATGATAAATGATATACTGTGGAAATTCCGACATACCAAATAGTGCAGATGTTGGATGTAAAATCATCTCTAACCCACTTCTCAAATTGACAAATTCACCAATTTTCTTGAATTTCCCAGAATTAGCATAGAATGCCGAACAAAGACACTTCAATATAATGACATCATTGTTGAAACCACTTGATTTAACAATAGAGACTTTTTCAAAAATCGATATGATCTGGAGCCTGATGTCAAACGCATGTCTCAAAGACTTTGAATGGATGAAGTTTTTACGACACCAGATTTCAGACCTTTTGTTTTTCACGTACTGATTGAAAACATTCAATAAAGTCAAATGATCACTTCCGGAAACTTGAAATTTTTCTCTGGCTTTATCACTTTCCTCTTGTCTTTCTTTTGTACGTATGAAGATTTGAGGAACAGATAACATCGAAACAATTGTAATTATCTCCTCGCTACATCCAAATTCAATTGACTTGATTAACAATTTGGATAACAATGGCTCCATTGGAAACTTTGCCATTTGAGAACCAAGTTCTGTCAAATCTCCCAAATCATCAAGAGCATCCATTGTCCATAAATCAAATAGTGATGAGTTGATCACATCTTGAGGTGGTTGATCAATGAAAGGAAACCTACTCAAGTCCTTCACACCCAAAGTTTTTAATAACAACAAGGTATTTGATAAATTTGTTCTCTGAATTTCCGGAATTGTCTGCTCATACATCTCTTCCCTCTCTTGTTTCAAAGTATATAGTCTGAAACATACCCCAGGACCAGTTCTACCAGCTCTACCTGATCTTTGTTTCAGTTGCGCAAATGATATAGGAGCAACTTGCAATATATCCATACCTAATTTCGAATTATAAACCTTGATTTTGCTAAATCCTGAGTCAATAACAAACCTGATACCATCAACAGTCAACGAAGTTTCAGCTATATTTGTAGCAACAATACACTTCCTGTTTGGTGATGGATCAAATATCTTATTCTGCAAATCCGCGGGCAAGGTCGAATATATTGGTAAAATGTCCAATGGTAAAAGCTTTTCAAACTCCTTCACTCTTTCTGCCAATACATCACAACAAGCCTCAATGTCTTCTTGACCTGTCATGAAACACAATATATCACCCCCTTGCTTCGACTGTGAATGTATCTTCAAAACTTGTTGGACACAACTCTCCACATAATCTGTGACGGGATATGCACTTGATGAAATATCCACTTCAAAAGTACGACCAGGGATTTCAAAAGTATCACAATTCCCAAAAAATCTTGCAAATTTGTCAGAATTGATAGTTGCAGACGTGATTATAATTTTCAAGTCATTCCTCTTCGCTAGTGTTGTTTTCAACAATCCTAGAATCAAATCAGTGTTTAATGACCTTTCGTGTGCTTCATCAATAACAATAACTGAATACTTGTCCAACATTGGGTCCGTCAAAAACTCTCTCAAAAGAATACCTTCGGACATAAACTTTATTTGGGTGCTGTCACTTGTCTTATCCTCAAACCTGATACTATAACCCACTTCTTTTCCCAATCGCACTCCAACTTCCTCACTAACTCTTTTTGCAACGCTCATAGCCGCAACTCTTCTGGGTTGTGTTATGCCTATCATTTGACCATACCTACAATATCCTGCATCTCTCAAGTATTGTGGTAATTGTGTTGATTTTCCCGAACCTGTCTCTCCCACAACCACAAGAACTTGATTTTCATTTATGTGATTTAGTAGGGCATCTTTGGAAGAGTATACAGGAAGCGATTTTCTTTGCTCGCTGTGATTCAGGAAACTTTTTTCTTCTTCATCATCTGGGTGAAACTTATTCAAATTGGAATCAACTTTAGGTTCTTCCTCTTTTTTGATCCCCATAACGTCTCCCAAAACGGTCCCTCCCATTTGATTGACTATAGAATCTTTGGCCTGTTTGGCCTTTTCTTGCAGCTTTCTTTTCTCCATTACCAAATATGAACCTTTTTTAGCGCTTATTGCAAAGTCACCATCTGGTTCCCTCATAACCGATATGGTTGATGCTCTGTTATTTAAGCTCAATATTTGAGCCTTGTTGGTCGCATCCAAAAACGGAGGAGTGCGAAGCCTCAACTTCAATGATATTCTATTCGTTCCAGCAAACTCTTCATCTTCATCATCGTCTTCCAGTTTAGCCTGCCAATGTTTGTTTGATCTCAAAGTACTTTTTGGGATATCTTCCTCATAAAGGTCAGCACTATACGTATCATCATACCACTGTCTGTCCAATTCAACGTTCTCTTCTTCCAACTCCTCTTCGGACTCTATAGGTGATTTCGATGCTCTCTCCGAAAGTGATGAGGGCCTAGATTCCATTAAGATCTCAGTAACTTTGGGTTCAGTAAGATCTCTGTTTATGGTCCGCTCTCTAGCTATCAATTCCTTCAAGGATAACTTCTTTTCAAGTTTGGGTACCACTTTAATATCATCTGTAGAAGTTTTTTTTAACTCCTTAGCACGGTGGATTGATATCTTCTTAAACAGAAGTTTTTTAGGATTAATGTCTATTTCATCATCTATTCTATTGCCCAGAAATTCTTTCGGTAAAAAATTATCAGTCTTATCACTTTCGACATCTTCCTCTTCAAAGTCAAACTGAATTATTTTTCTTTTCTTTTTTAAATTGCTCATTATGTATTAGTTTGATCTCGAGAACTGATAACCAAGTTACTCAAATCTCTTTTTGTTTAACAAGTGATAGTGCGCTTTTGCATAGTGAAATTTTGAGAATATTTTTGCATTCGAAGGGCAAAATTAACCAACAAACATTCAAACTGAGATCAACTGTGATTTTATCAATAAAAAGGATTTAGGGAAGTGTTTATTTACATTCGAAAACTGTGAATGACACAAAGTATGAGGATCAGCCTTCAGGGTACACAAATTAGTAAAAAAATTCAAGTTTTTGTTAAAAATTGTCAGCAGTACAAACACAGAAAGTAAAAACAACATATATACGACCTCATAGAATCATATTCAAATAGTAGAATAAAGATACAGTTTTAAAAGAAAAAGAAAAAGCCTTCACGAAAAACAACAACAACAAAGTAACTCGCACCTTATCACTCACATCCTGCTTCAAATCTCTTCCTTGAATACACCGTTATTCTTGACAGATATTGAAGTATCCGAAGCCGAAGCAGTTTCCTCGGTATTAGAAGATTCCTTAGGAACAGCTTCTTCAGGTAAGGAGCCTTGAGAGAATCCACTAAATGTTTGCTTCAACTCATTGGTCTCCTCTACTGAGCTTCCAGTGACAGCAGCAGCGGCGACAGCAACAGCAGCTGGAACTGGACTGGAAGACTTGCTATCCTTTCTCTTTCTTCCAAAGAAGTTCTTCTTGGAAGGAGGAACAGTTGCAGTCTTCTTGGCAGCAGGATTCAGAACCGTTTTAGGAGCAGACCTTTTGGAAGCTGATGTGGTTGTAGTTTTCGATGCCAGTATTGATAGTTTTCTAGGAGCACTCAATGCCATTCTAGCCTTTTGTACATCGGTCTCAGTGGCAACAGCAAACATCGGTGGCTTCTCTCTAGTTGGAACATTCTTCAAAGGATCTAAGCCTGGCTCAAAGTGATAAGTAACCTTGTAAGATTGATCAGGCTTGCTTGAATCTCTTGTCAATACTGAAATATCATCGCGCTCTTCTTCTTCTTCGCCTTCGGATGCAGTTAAGTCGATATCTGAGTCAAATTGATCAAGCTCTTCATCTACCGACAACTCGTCACTAATATCCTTCTTCAAGTGATCTGGTAAAGTATCATTGATTGCAAGCTCCTCTTCAAGAGCTGTCTTCTTACCTGTTTGAATTGCAGAGAATGCAGCATTGTGAGTAGAAACCAACTCAGTCTTCTTTGCATATAATTCATCGTTATTTGAGACAAGTTCCTTGTGTTTGATATCAAGATCAGCAAATTCGCTATCAGCTTGCTCTTTGGCTTCTTTGGCTTCGGATGCTTCCCTTTCGGCTTCAACTTTAGCTTCCTCAATAGCGATAGTTGTGGCTTCAATTTCAGCAATAGTTTCCTCAAATTTGGCCGCAGTATCTTCCAAAGCGGTATCAGCGTTCTGAGCACGAGTGGCAGCTTCATCATAGACCAGTTGAGCAATGTTACGCTTGGCAATCAAGCCATCCAAGATTTCAGTCTCAGCAGCAAGTTCTTCTAAGACAGGAGCAACGTCCGTGTCTTTCTCTCTTTGCATCAGTCTCAATTCGTTGAATCTCTTTTCCAGACTTTCTCTCTCGAAGATCATCATGTCTCTATCATCAGTACGCTTTTTGATCATCAACTCTTCATGCTCATTCTTTTGTCTTTCAACTTCAGCCTCGAATGCAGCTTGTGCATCAGCAACCTCCTTCTGTTTTGTTTCAACTATGCCTACCAGAGCGGACTTGGCATCGTTCTTATCCTTGAGTAAGTTGTCCTTTCTCTCCCTCTTGTCAGCTTCTCTCAGAGCCTTGAAATCCATCTTCAACTTCCTTTGCTCTTGAACATACTCGATCTTCTTCTGCTTAGCATCAATTTGGGCTTGCAACTTTGCAGCATCAGCTGATCTTTGCAAGGTAGCCTTGTTATCGATATCATATAAGACTGGCTTAACAATACCTTCGGCTAATTTTTCCAACTCCTTTGGATCAATGAACAAGCCACCACCCAAATTAATCTTACCAGCATTTTCATCTCTCTTCTTAATATTGGCCTGTGCAATTTCTATAGCTTTGATATTCCATTCCTTGTTGGTGAATAAATTCTTTGGATCTTCAGTGGCATAAATTTTGGCTAATGTTGCTTCAGCATTTGCAGCAGCAATGGCATAAACCTTCTTGTCAACTAAAGTATTACCTTTAAGTGATGCTCTTTCTCTTGAGGCAAAATCACCGAATATTCCTGTTGATTGGGAAGCCAGCGCGCTGGCATTGGCTAACTGTCTGTTAGTGAAATCGCTGGCAGTGGCAATACCAGTTCTACCATCTTTACCATCTGATTCCAACCTGTCAAAAATTGTCTTTTTGGCAGCATCGTTAGCAGCTTGTGAGATTTTTGAGATGTTAACACCACCATTAGTGTAATCCAACGAGCCTGTGACTAATCCAGATCTGTTGTAATGCTTTTGTTCTGGGTTCTTTCTAGATGCCATTGATTGGGTCGCATTACGTCCAGCAGCTTCACTGATACTCTTGATATTCATATTTCTTGAAGCGTTGATACTTCTGTTGGAGGTTTGAATACCTGAACGATAATCTAACCTACTATGTGTTCTGGAATAAGTATCATTGGACGCAGCAGAGACTGCAGCACTCTGCAATGAAGCGCCATCGAAGTTGGCAAAACTTTTACCGCTTCTATAGTCATCAAAAGCGTACAAGTCTTCCAATGCTTCTCTAGCAACTGACGATGGTTGCCTTCTGAAAACTGAAGAGGCAGCATCACTACTCTCCCTATCATCAGCAGTTGAGATGTTATCATTGAAAGGATATTTGATCGACTTGGCACTGATGGCGGCATACTCAGCGTCAGGAGCATATGTTTCTCTTTTCCAAGCTTTAGGAGCTGAGTCCTTCTTGGCAATCAAAGCGGCGGTGGCTGCATCTGCAGAAACATCCCTCTTGTAAGCATGAATCGACAAATCGGTGGTGGCGGCCAATAATGCAGCAGAATCCGAAGCGGAACTGTTGACACCCAAAGTTGGAGCACCCGGCTTGTTATAGACACCGTATTTCAACTTGGCTTTGTAAATGGCTTCCTCACTCAAGGGTTTACCATTGGTCTGATAAACAGAAGACCTGGTATAGAGCGATGACCTATTCGAAGTGAAAGAAGCAAATCTATCTTGATCTTGATATGTAGCAGACATTATGATATTTCTGGTTCAACAACTATTTAATCTACTTTCAAAATGCGCTAATCAAGTAAAGGTCTCTCGTTTCAGTTGATAAAACAGCAAAAATCCCTATGTTTTTTTCAGATAAGTGAATTCCGCTCGAATATATCTCCTTATACTCTTTGACTTACTTGTTAATCAATTGATTGATAGGATTAAGTGATTGAAACAAGTTTCAAGAGAAGTGAAAATGGCAAAGTACGATTTTGAAATTGCTGCAAATGGCAAAGTAGTTAAATTATTGAGGGCCCCCCTTGGCTCACACAAACCGGACGTATCGCACACATAATTCTGGTATCATGTCCGGTTTATCAGAGCCTCTCACTTAGTCCAAATCAGGAAACTCAAGTGTTGACCGTTTACAGAAGGAAGAGGGAGAAGGTGTTTGTAATGAGCTACTTGTTGCGATATAGAGATGTTGAAGAGAGGTTTCAATATAAAGGCGAGGGGGTAGCTATGGGCAGCTTTGGAAGGACCCTAATGCAAGTTTACTGTTTAGCTATAACTCATGTGTGGAAGCTGTGTGACCCTGAAGGTGTTTCCCCCCCCCCCCAAATCAACCTTTAGAGCATAGCAAATCATGGGTGAAGTTTCTTATGGTGAGGCACATAATAATTTGTGTATTCTCTTGCTGTTTCTCTGATCTTGAAAACCACTTGGGCTTTCCTTCTGTGATTTCAAGCTCTTCTTCTTATAATCTACAGCTTTCCATATCGGGTAAGCCGGGTAACGCTTTACTTGCACAATCACGTCCCAGAGGTGTAGACTAAACCGTTCTGCTCGAGTTCTAAGTACATCACCACCTGTATTA
This sequence comes from Peterozyma toletana, assembly GCA_003706045.2. Taxonomy (NCBI): domain Eukaryota; kingdom Fungi; phylum Ascomycota; class Pichiomycetes; order Alaninales; family Pachysolenaceae; genus Peterozyma; species Peterozyma toletana. Next base: position 7,346 of record PPKG02000030.1, read on the forward strand.
TCGTATATAATAAAGTATATTGCAAACTGGATAATGGCCGATTGCCCTGCTAATGGATAAAAACCAACTAAACCAAATATCCAAAAAGAGAAAGTAAGTGAAATTTAACCATCCCTAGCTGCAGAGTGTCAGGCACAAATCATGTAATGAAATGAAGAGAAGATTATAGATAAGATTTGCATAATCTGTGAGAATTGTGGCCATTCACTTAAAGTGAATGTCACTCAAAGATCTCAACCATGACTTTTTTCATGATAAAAAAAAATGATAAAAAAGAATCGGCATATGCAAGCTCTTTGAGCGAAGAAACGCCCCCTTTCAATGTAGATAAATGAAAAGCCCTTTCAAAGTCCTTACTTGTAATGAAAAAGTTCACCAAGACCGATGGAGTCACCTCGCACTCGTGAATGATTGAACTGATCTTCATCGTCATTTCTAGATGGTTTATCTGAGATAAGCATTCGTCGGTTGAACGGATAAACATGTTTCTGTGCGTTGCTATCATCTTTGAAAGTTGAACGATCGACGTCTTCGTATTTTGAATGAGCAAGATTTGCGTTAAAGGGTTTGATATTTGAGGTTGGTTTACAGGTGGGGTCATCAAAGCTGTTCATTCTCGATTCAAACGAGGATTTGTGTTGTCTTTCTAGCTTTGATTCCACACCAACAAAGGTCTTGCTGATAAGAGTCTCAAAAGAGTGACTATAAGGCAATCGAGAAGATCGCAGTGAATATCTCAGCTGCTGAATACCTAACCCTGATCTCACTTCATCAAATTTGTTTCCATAATCAACATTAGGAAGAGCAGCAAATTCGATAGCGCTATTATGGTTACTCAAAGCTGGTCTCATTGACGATGGTAATGTCGATTCATGTGATACCACTTTGTCAAGGCCCATTTTTTTGGGCTTGATTGCAAGAACAAATCCATCATCGTTATCGCTCTCACTTTCATCATCCTCACTTCCAGTATAACAATCCCCATCTGTGCTGCTCTCGAAATCAAAACTGTTGATCGATTTACGTAGCCCATGCTGTTTGCTATTAAACTTTGAAGTGACTTCATTTTGTGGAATTTCCAAACTGGGTGTTGGAAAACAGGAACTGTCCTGCAGCTCAATCTCGGTCGGTTTATCCTTAGGGTCTTCATTTAGTAGGATTTGGGATGAAAAGCAAGAGTCTGCGACCTCATAATTCACCTCATTGAATACAACCTCTCCATGATGACTTTCTGAAGCTTTTCCTCTAAAGTGTATTGGCACGTAATCTCTGAAATCTACTCGATCATCATCGCTGAATCCTTCTAAAGACGCATAACTATCATTTGAAGATAGCTTACTTGAAGCCTCTTCCAAAGGTAAACATGGACTCAAGATTTTGGTGGTCATTCTAGGCTCGAACAAACTTCCCCTTCTCGATCTGATACTCTCATCGACAATTGAGTTTGTACTTCCACGCGTTAAACCAACTTCCGACTCAACCAAGCTTGAACTAGGGGAAGGGGGATGAATTATCGATTGTCGTCTCTTGTTGTTTTGCTCAATGATCCCATTCAACTGATTGATGACGACACTTTCTCCAAAACTAAGTGAATTATGTCTAGATGTACCATTATCCATATCATCACCCGCAGAACTGACGGATGCATGGACGCTATTCACAGATGAGATAGATTTGGAGTATGGTCTCAAAAAGTTTGTTGAGGAGTCGGCAGTGGAAGGAGCTTCCGATAAGATCAAAGTTCTATTATCGTAACTCATCGGGATAGGAGACGAAGTTTCACTCCCCTCGCTCGCGAAATATGGAGAATCAAATGAATAATTGACAAATGTTGAATCCTGTTTACTGATATCTGTGTTTGATACAGACAGACTATTGGTAGAGGAGAACCCGTACTTGAACGCCCTAAGCAACTTTCTTTTTATTCTGCTGCCAATACCAACAACCGCTTCATCAACATCCTGGTTTGAAACGTTGACTTTACAAATACTGCAATCATACAGCTTCTTCTCTGATTTTGATAAGCCTTGAACAAAGTAAGAATGCTTTTTGATATCAGGTATATCAACTCTAGTGTCTGGATTTTTGTCTAGCAACTTTGATAATAAATCTTTCGCGCTCTCAAATTCGGCATCTGTTACGTTCAGACCATTCGAGATATCTTCGATTTCAGGAATTTCCAACTCTCTGTTACTGATATTCTCAAACAAATCAAATTCAGAGTTTCCCCAAAATGGAAGATCGCCAAACAATAAACAAAAAAGTGTAATCCCTACCGCCCAAATATCAATCTTGTGGGTGATGTTTCTTTCTGAGCAATCTGCATCCAAGCTGCAAAGTTCAGGAGCTAAAAAAGCAGGAGTACCTGATGATTTACACAAATCATATTCGTTGTTGTTATCGAGAGCAAATGAAACGCCAAAGTCGGAGATTTTGACAATATTATCCTGAGAAACTAGTAGGTTCGCAGGCTTTATATCTCTATGAATTATCCCTTGAAAGTGTAGATATTCTAAACCTTGAATAACATCTCTAAAGATTGACCTGGTCTCCTCGAAAGATAAAATTGGTTTTGGTTTAATGGAATCTTTAACCGATTGCCACTTGATTTCTCCTTTCTCTAGGTATTCCAAAACCATATAGATTTTTCTTGACTTCACATCGTCTAACACTTCAATTAACTTGACGACATGCACATGATCACACTTCTTCATTATTGCTATCTCTCTTCTGATCTTTTCCTCCTGGGTAGATGGATTCTTCAAAAGGTTTGCCAGGTTCGGTTTTGATCTTCTATCCAAGATCTTGATAGCAACCAAGTTTCTTGTAAGCATGTCCCTTGCTAGCTTCACCTTTCCATGCTGACCCAGTCCCAAATCTTTCATAACCTCATATGTGTTCAAAACTTTCCTTCTACTGATTGGATCATACTCAACAGAAACATGCCTAGTTTCTTTGACTTTGCTTTTGGAGGGTGAATAATTATTGTCACTATCATTGTGTATGGCGCTATGTGGCTCTTTTATTGAATGAGCTTTTTGATTCATTATCTATTGACATTTATGCAAGTTTGACAGGTTGAGTTGAGAAAGCCTTATTTTTGATAAAAGACAGCACTTATAGTGTGATTCGTTTTAAAAATTTCAGAATGTACGATCTCGTCTCTGTGTTTGATCAAAATAAAATAGAATTGAAGATAGGTCCAAATTAATGATGGTAACTGGTTTCGAACTGGGTTTAAAAGCTTTGATTGATGGAAATTCTGAAGAAATTGGTTAAAGTTTGCAGTATATCATTTAATGTTGCTCTTTTCAAATGGTGAGATCCTCACAACTTTTTCTCCGCAAAATGCGCAATCGCTGCTCTATACCTTTGACACCCCTGCCAGATGATAATCAAAAGGGGAATGATGAAGCCATTTGAACATCAAACACTTTAACGAGAATAATTAAAACTACTGTGGTATGAAGAGCAGTTTTTCTGGTCTTCTTTGATGTCTAGGAGATTCCCTCTTTTCTTTCGCGCTTTTTTTTTTTTTTTCTTATGCATAGCTATACTAAAAAGAATCACTAGAATCACTAACGAACAACAACTTCAGCTTCCTGAAAAAGCGGATGAGGCTGTGGATCCTCAACTGAGACCCATTCCTTGATATCTTTTATATCGGTGACGATTCCTTTACCGCCAAATCGATTTTGTTTATCATCACGAGACGAAGAGGTATCTGGTCTCCACCTCCAAAACTCTTGTTCTTCAAGACTAAATCCATCCTTTCCACTTGATACAAGCTTGGAAATGTACACGCCAATAATTGGCATTAACATAAAGCTTCTACCTGAGTCACCAGAAGCGATTATCAAGTTGTTGAAGTCTGGGTGCTCACAAAGAATCAACTCTCTATCAGGTGAATCGGTACACCAGCAGATTTTCGTCTTAACAAACGGACGATCTGCAAATTTAGGCATTGTGTCTTTCAAGTACTGTCTGATGTCCTTTGCAGCTTCCAATGGGATTTCGTTTCTCCAGTAAGGGATTGAATTTCCATCCTTGTTGAAGTTGGTGTAACCGGGAAACTCATTACATATTTTTATCTCATTATTTTCATCTGGCTCAAAGTAAAACCCCTTTTCAATGTTGAAAATAGTTGGTAAATTTTTGAACAGCTCAGCCTCTTCATCTGTAACTTTTATGTGAGCCAAAGTAAAACACTTACTTTCGAGTTGCATTCCGAAATCAATAATACTCACTGCACTTGCACCTGCTGTCAAAACAACTTTATCGCTTTCAAAGTCTTTACCAGACCTGGATACAACGCCGAGTAGTTTACCACCGGTAACTTTCAAACTGACTATCTCTCCATCTGCACCAAAAATGAATTTTACACCCAACAGTTTCAGTTGCAGATAGGCCGACTTCAAAGCATCTCTGGCATGCAACCAACCATTATCTTTGTCCAATACGTAACCTCTCCAGTTCGGTAGACCACCCTCAAACACCGGAATGTGTTTTCTAATCTGTTCTGGAGTGGAAACATACTCATAATCTCTACAACCATTTTTTTTCAAAAACTCAACTCTTTCTTTTGTCTTTAAGAGCGGCTCTTCTGAACAAGCAGTCACGAGTAAGCCTACTGGGTGATAATGCTCTTTGAACACTGGATCATTTTTCCAAAACTCCTGGACCTCCAATCTTATCCGATCACCAGGTGAAACAGATTCTTCAGGTGAAAAGTATTCGTAGTCAAAAAACTTGTTGCTGTCATTGCCTGCAGAAGAGCATGATGGTACCGGATGCTTATCGAAACAAGTAACGTTTGTAAAGCCTTGACGAACTAATGCCAAAGCAGTCGATAAACCAAAAGTTCCGGCTCCAATAATACTTATGGATGAGCTCTTCCCAATCGTCTCTGGCATTTTTTAGGTCTCTTTACCTCTCACGATGATTTACAATGAATATAATCATCTCAATGGACATCGAGCAAGATTCTGACCTCTACATATATTATACGTTGCAAAGGCCAATTTTTGACTTTTTTTTCACTGGAAAATCAGTTTGTCCTTTAGTTTTTAAGAGTGAGCTAGATCTACAGTTTGTGGCTGTATCTGACTCCCGGATCTACCTTCAGAGATAGGATTGATACAACCTTCTTATCTACAAAAAGGGTTTTGCTGTAGTGATCTATCTATTTCTAGTTTCGGCGCGCATAATCTATGAATCGTGTAGCCACGGATACGATTGACGTTGACACATATTGCGGATAACACAAGCGCTTATCTCGCTGGATAATCTTGCATTCGAGCCAGATACAGCCAGAGTGGAGGTCAATTTCTTATAGTTTGGACAAAACAAGCTTCTGGTGTAGCATCACGGAGAGAATTTGCTGTGGATATCATGCTGATGCTTCCAAAAAATTGACCGTCACTTTGTTTTTTTTCAAATATATTTTGAAGTTGCTTGGCCCGTCAAAGAAACTCAAGACGTAGTTTGTCAATTGGAAGTTCGATCAAGTGAGCTAATAGTTTGAGGTGAAAGGATCAAAAAAGGAATTTGCTGTTTCATCAAAAGAAAGTAAAAGAAAAAAATAGCAGCCCTATCTGTGGTATTCCACTTTGGGGGTGCGATGTAGATCTTAGAAGATAAGATGCAAGTGTACCCAGATTTGATTCAAATAAATGGGAATATCGAGTTGGATGAAGAAGCTTCATTGAGGTTTGGAAGGTCGATGCTGCTCTATATTGCGATTGCTCCCTTTCAGGATTAAGTATATATCACGGGAATGAAGTTGACTAACCAGTTGCATTTGCTTTCCCTTGAAAGTTCGAAATGACAACCTAAATCATGAGCTCATTATTTAACAGGTCACAAACAAATTCAAGCTCTTCATCTTCCGAACCACAATCCAACACAACCAAGAAAGGTGGTCTGACTGTTGAGATTCAGGAAGTGAATGAAGACGATGAAGCATTAGAGAAAGTGGGTTGCCTCACAGTTAAAGATGAAGCTGGCAACGAGTTGAAAAGATCTGTAATTGTTGAGCAGCCATACACGGGAAAGTGGGAGCTAATTGGCTATGCACTATATTATTTTGCTAATAATTCATCAGGTCCATATGCTTACACTCCAACAGCTTTTCAAAATTTGTTGAATCAAGGTGGGTGGGATAAAGACTTATCAGGTAGACAGCGCTGCACCGACTCAACAACACACTGTGTTATTGAGTTTAGTGGGACCCGTTCAATCGACTCTGTTGTTTTGATTTCGACGGGTATTGGTTTTGCCTTACAAACTGTTGTTTTTCTTTTTCTTGGAGCTTTTGCTGATTATGGTTCTTGGGGCCCATTTATCTTAGTTGGGTTGTCTGTCATGTCTTGGGGAGTTCAATTTGGATTTTTAGGTGTCCATGATGGTTCCAAGTATAAAACTGCATTCGCGCTTTCTGTTCTATCATCTTTGGGATACCAGGGTTGCCAATCGTTCTGGACTGCTGTTTTCCCTAGATTGGCAAGAAATTTACGGTCTGTTAGAGCTGCTGAAGAGGAAATGATTAACGGAGAAATTACAGAGGAGGATTACCATCAGCTTGACACTTATTACAGAAACAAGATTACAAATTACTGCTGGGGAATTTCCAACATTGGTATGATAATCGTTTACGCCGTTGCAATAGGTATCTTATTTGCTATGGACACAAGAGAGTCAGATGCAAAAAACAATTGGGGTATCTCAGTCGCAATTGCTTGGGCTAATGCATTCTGGATAGTTTTTGGCATTCCATGGTTCTTTCTGGAAAAAAAAAGAGTGAATCAAAAGTTACCACCAGGTGAAAATTACTTCACCATTGGCTTCAAACAGCTTGTCTACGTTTTCAGAAGTTTCAAAACCTTGAAGCAGACAGGTCTTTACATTTTGACATATTGGATCTTGGGAGATGGGTTGAACACTGCCCAAAACATCGAAGGCATACTTCAAAACGAAGTCGTTTCCTACGACATGATTCAAGTTCAATACATTTCACTACTCAACGCTGGAAGCAGTGTGATTGGGATGATTTTATTCTGGTGGGTTCAAAAAAGATTCCGGATGACTACAAGGGACATGTTCATCATCAACACATTTTTCATTACATTGTTTCCATTGTACGGTTTGATTGGCACTTGGACTCAAAAAATTGGATTCCATAACTTATGGGAAGTCTACTTCTATAACGCGTATTCAGGGTTGTTCATTTCCCCTTACTACGCCTATTCTTCAACAATGATGAGTGAAGTTTGTCCCAGAGGAAAAGAGTTTATCTTTTTTGCTATATTCAGTTCCGTCAACAAAACTTCGAGTTTCATTGGCCCATTTATCTCCTCCGCTATTATAGACAGAAGCGGTGGTAACACAAATACCGGGTTTGGCTTCGTATTTGCTTTATGCCTCATCTCCTTGATCATTTCTTTTAAGTTAAACCAGACTAAGGCAAGGGAACAGAACGAAATATTCTTACTTGACGAGAAGAGGAAGCTTGCCAATGGAGAATCTCTTTTATTTTGAGTTTGTTGGACGCTTCTCACAACCTAACCATTACTATTCATAACTCAGCTACGCTGGATCCTTATTGTCTCTTTTTATCATTCCTTATACTTTCAATTCCAATATATTTAATATTTCTTTACTTGAACTCATAACTTTCGATGTGAAATCAAAATGTGAAAATGATTTCCTCGCGCCGATTCAATTTTTCAGGCATTGTAGAAAACGATGCACACAGAGAAGATGACAACAGATCCATTTAGGATCATGTTTAAGAATTGAACCACCCAACTGAATTGCTATCATCATCTAACTGAATTGAATATGACTAAAATAGCGACGTTGTCATTGGTAGTTGTATCATTATCCTTGATTTTGAATACTTCATCTCGTTTGCAACCGATCCAATCTTCTGTTGGTCTTGCGATATTGGGCTACTTGATCACATCATCAATCATACCAAGGGTTACGGACTCTTTTATCAAAATTGGGTTGTTTGGGAAAGACTTATCCAAACTGGACAAGCCAATAATCCCTGAAACGATAGGCATAATACCGCTGATCACCTATCTATTTTTGATGTTCTTCTTCATACCGTTTATGTTTTTCAAGATTTTGATCGTTGACACGAGTGGTGGAGGTAATAGAGAGTTGGGCGTCTCGATCGACTCTGCAAACTACTTGTTTCCTCATAGTAAGTTATCGTCGTACTTGAGCGGCATGTTATCGTTAGAGAGTATGATTTTGCTAGGCTTATTGGACGACTTATTCGATATTAGATGGAGGCATAAGTTTTTCTTTCCTGCAATCGCATCGCTTCCAATGCTAGTGGTTTATTATATCGATTTTGGGGTCACATCGATTTTGATTCCAAACTTCATCAAGGAGTATTTCCAATTACCATTCAGTAACATTGACTTGAAATCAGGCTATTATGTATACATGGCGTGTGTTTCCATATTTTGTCCAAATTCAATTAACATCTTAGCCGGTGTCAATGGATTAGAAGTTGGTCAAACTGTCGTTTTGAGTATTTTGTTATTGTTGAACGATCTGTGTTACTTAATTCCGAAAAACCAAACACCAGCATATGATTCACATTTATTCTCAGCATGCATGTTGTTGCCTTTCTTAGGAGTATCTCTAAGCTTGTTGAAGTTTAACTGGTTTCCATCAAAAGTTTTTGTCGGGGATACTTTCTGTTACTTCAGTGGGATGTTATTTGCTATAGTGGGCATTATGGGTCATTTCAGTAAAACGTTATTGTTGTTTTTCATTCCTCAGATTGTCAACTTCATTTACTCTGTCCCACAGTTGATTGGTATCATACCATGCCCAAGACACAGATTACCAAAGTTCAATGCAGAAGATGGAATCATGTACCCCTCGATGGTTTCCTTTGTGGAAAAACCCTTGTCGCCTGTTTTGACCAAAGTCTTATTGCTATTGGAAACTTTAAAGATGACCAAATTAGTCAAGGAGACAGATGGAAAGGGCAAGACAATAGTCAAAGAGTCAAGCAATTTTACAATAATCAACTTAGTATTAGTTTGGTTTGGTCCGATGAATGAAGGCAAGTTGTGCGGTACAATTTTATTCTTACAATTCATCATTGGACTAACTATGTTGGTATTGAGGCATGTTGTTGGCATTTGGTTATTTGGCTATGACAACCTAGTTTGGGTTCCCCATTTAATGGGAGTGTTTGGATGGTAGAAATTATTTGTTTCAAAAAAGTCCTTTATTATCAAAAGAAGGTTATTTGATGTATATATGGATGAATTCGATAAATATTATTGATCAGGAAGTTTAAAGGAACAGAAAGGAAAATTCTAGCAAATAAATATAAAAAGATTTAGATTATGAGTTTTTTTTGACAGTGGCCCAGAAAGCCTTTCTTTCTTCCAATAACTCATCAGCAATCAATGCAATCTCTTGTGTCTTTATCAAGTTTCTTGAGCGAATGAACTCTTGTAAATCCTTTTCACCTTTCATCAGCTGTTCATATTGGAAAGCACTCAAGATGAGCTCATACTTATCAATGTCCTTGACAATCTTAGCCTCAAAGTTTCTCTGCTCTTCGTAGTCCAACCATAATTCGACCATCTCAATGGAGAACTCCAAATTGTACTCTTTGATGATTGACGAGAGATACAATATCGTCTTGTATTCTCTTTTTCCCTTTTCGATTTTATCAATGTTCAAGTCAACGGGCGTGATATCACCAACAATAGCCTCAGCCAAATCATGAATCAATGCAATCTTGCAGCATTTGTCACTGTTGACTTTTTGGTCTGTCTCTGGGAAATTATTTTTGTTCAATGACATAGCGATCAAAGACATCCTATACATATGATCAGCAATCGACTCAGGGTTTGGAATACCATGATTTACCCATCCGGTTCTTTTTTGAGTCTTGAGCAAGTTTATTATCTGCTGGAACGCAAGAATTGCTGTGTAGGTTGATCTCTTTGGTTTGTTCAATAGTTGGACAATCTCCGTTGGTAGTTCTGACTCAGGGTCCCAATTCGTGTCGTAAGTTGACTTAACGGTACTCATCTGTTTGGTGGCTGTTGCAATAACTTGTAAGTTCTTTGAATTACTGGGTCCGAAGCGCTGAATAGATTTACCTATGGTGTATTGAATCATACTTTTTTGTTTGAGTAAGACTTTTTGTTTTGTTTATATTTTTTATAAAAAAACTTTTCATTGTTTTGGTTTTTTTTTTTTTTTGGCTTGATCTATAACAGATCATCGAGACAGTACAGAAAGAGGGTAACTCTTAGTTCTCAGCAGACTGACCTTGATGAGAATTGACAATCTTGATATTGAAGCAATCATTAATAGCACTACTAAAAGTACAATGAATAATTCAAAAGAGGCTCTTTCGGGGGCACTTTTAGTGGATCTAGCCCTAAAGTTCAGGTGGTCCGCTATTCAGAATTTTAGATATCCGGTTGGGATCAAGGTATTGAACGAGGGTTTGAACATACTAGGTTAGATGTCTGTCCATTCTGAGTGTGAAAGTATCAAACAGAATACCACAAGCCTTTCCAAGCCGGCATGTATGCGTGAACTTATATACGACAACAATACTTGATATGAATTGCGTTTGAAGACAGGGAGAATCGATGGAGTTGAAGTAATCGTTTGTTGCATGTATCTGGTTGTGTAGCTATTAGTGAATCATCTCAACTCGCTCAAAACTCTCCTTATTCTAACGAGACTCTCACTCAAAGTTTTGGAAACGTAACATCTTATCAACAGCGTTGTTGCGGAAAAGATGCTAGGGCCAATAATAAGTCAAGAAATTAGTTCTGATCTTGACTTCGAAGTTGCATGGGTGCATGTTCACGGAACATTAGTTTGAAGATCTCAGAAATGTGAAACAGGCAAGCCACTGGATTTCTGAAATGTTTAGCCTTAATGTAAAACGAAATCAATCTTTGCATTGTAGAATGAAAATAGAAAACGATCAATTAACCCGCATAAATTACATGAAAAAAGCCTTATAATATATAAATTTTTATTTAAATTGATGAAATTTAAGCGATTAATTCAACAACACCACCGACAGCTCTGATCTTTTCTTCAGCTAACTTTGAAACGTATCTAGCCTTGACAATGACTGGAACTTCTGGCAATCTACCCTTACCTAAAACTTTACCGTAACCTGAGGCTAAGGTGTCAATGACAACAGCAGCTGATGATGATGATGACTTTAATAAATCATCTCTCTTAGCTTCTGGGACTAATGTCCATAATTTGTCCAAGTTTAAGACTGGCTTCCAGAAATGACCTTGTTGCTTGTGGAAGTATCTCATACCAACCTTACCGAAGTAACCTGGATGGTATTTATCCATGTTGGTTCTGTGATGATGTTGACCACCAGCCATACCACGACCACCTGGATGCTTTCTGTGTTTACCGATACGACCCTTACCGGCTATAATGTGATAGAAAATGAAGACATAAAGTTAGTATTTGAAAAATCTTGTAAGGGGCCAATGAGACACTTTGGAGAAAAAATTCAAGAATGGTGATCCAGTTCCTCATCTGATATCACTTCAGTGAAAAGAGTTTGCGGTTCAAGCTCATGAGCATCAGCACACACACACTCAATGAATGATGAAAAACTTTTCTTTTCAGATTCCAGCTCGATAGATGGAAACTCTCCAGATCAGCTCTGTAATCACAGGTCTTGCTTGCCTCATGCTTGCAAACACACACAACACAAGCATGGCCACATATCTATGGTGAGTGTTGCCCAATCCAGCTCCATGCGCTATGAAAATTTTCACTCCATCTACAATATTCCCAATACCGCAGCACACACCACGATTCGATGGATGTGGATACTGATGATGCTCGCACAATTACGCTTGGCTGTCCAACCCCTGGATCACTGACCTCAGCTCTCATAAGCTCATAATCCAATTCTGGGCCAAGCTTCACTTGTGAACCACTTTTGAAAACTTCTATCTGGTGCTCATTTCTTACTGTACTCATTACATACCTGAGACGTTACCTCTGTGTTTTCTGGTTTTAGTTAATCTGGTAGGCATATTTGATTTTACTTGACCTTTATTGACAACCTTCTAAAATCAGCATATACCATTTGTTTAGTATCATATATTACTCTCAAAACCTCAAGCTCAAAGAAACTCTCACTCACTATGGAGGTGGAAATTCTCACACACACAATGTTTGGCTAAAAAAAATTTCGTCAAAAAGTAGTGCAACCGAACTCAACCAGATTCCCGGGCTGCGTACCATACTTCTGCTTCCAGTCCGAAATGAAAAAAGCAGTCACAAAATATGTCCCGAAACAGTCATGTTCAAATTGAGTTTCGCAGAACGACCTTTATTGGAAGTTTCCAGTTTGGAGCGCCGGTTTCCAGCGGGGAGCGAGAGGGCTCCGGCTAGATGAGAGAATTGGGCCGGAGACCAGGGCGCTCCAGCTAGACAAATCGACCCAAGATACGAAAACAAAACAAACACTAATTGTAGGAAATAGATCAGATATGTTCGTATTGTATCACAAGTTTGAGCAGACAATCAATCAACATAAATTGAACTTTGTATCCCAGTTTTTGTTTTGGCTGCTGCTTTCCCCTGTACACTTTACTTGACAGATGCCTCTGATCAGTAGAGATTCATCGATAGTACCGTTGCTTCCACCGGAATCGTCTGACAGTACGAATTTCGATGAGATATCAGCGCTTCCAGCGTCGGAGATAGATGACTCCAAGCGTACCAATTTATACTCCAGAAAGTTGATTATTGCTGTTGCTGTTGCTTGCTTGAACTCGATGCAGTACGGATACCACATATCTGAGTTGAACGCCCCCGAGGCAGTGTACTCTTGTCAAAGGGCAATTAGGGGACCGCTCGGAGATTATACCAAAACATGGTTTGGCAAACACGGGTTTTCCGAGTGCATACCATTGACCACCCAGCAGATTGGCATTGTCACGTCCATATTCTCGATTGGCGGATTGAGCGGTTCGATATATGCGGGCCATATAGCGGACAAGTTTGGCAGAAGACTGGTTTTCAGCCTAAACTGTTTGTTTTTCATTGCTGGGTCATTGATAGAGTCATTTGCATCCACGTATCCAGCTGTGGTGTTGGGAAGATTTGTTTCGGGCATCGGTGCGGGAAGTGGGATTGTTGTTGCCCCGTTGTACATCAACGAAGTAAGTCCCTTGGAGTTGAGAGGAACATTGGGGTCGATGAACCAAGTTTCAATCAACTTGGGAATTTTCTTGACGCAAGTGTTGGCCATTGGTTGGTCCAACAATGAACAATGGAGGCTTATTTTGCTCGCAGGTGCAGCGGTCGCATTGGTCAACTTGATCAGTATTTCGTTTATTGACGAATCTCCCAAGTGGTTGACCATCAACGGTTATCCGGAGAAAGGATTATCTCTGTTGTTGGGACTTCGAAATCACAACCTGGCGAGGTGTGGATTTGAAGTTGAACACTGGAGAAACCTAGCCTCATACCAATCCCGTCATCCAAACAGAAAAGCAATAGGCATCAAAGAGTACATCACTTCCCCAATTTATGCAAATTCTAAAATGATCGCCACATGTGTCATGATGGGTCAACAATTCTGTGGTATTAATTCCATTATCTTCTATGGTGTAAAAGTTCTTGTTTCATTATTTCCAAATGGTGCAGTTTTGATCAACTGCTTGATTTCCATTCTGAACACTGTTTTCACCTTTGGAGCCTCGTTGTTCCTTGATAGGCTTGGACGAAGACCAATCTTGTTGACATCTGTTTTCCTTATGTGCATTGCTTCTGTTGGTATGGCAATTGGGATCCTATCAAGCCTCAGTCTGCTCTCAGCAATAAGCACTGTATTTTATGTTAGCGCTTTTGCCATTGGGCTCGGTCCCATCCCGTTCTTATTGATTTCAGAGGTTACACAAAACGAAGTCAAAGGTATGGCACAGAGTTATGGTACCGTATTGAACTGGGTTGCGACTTTTCTTGTCGGATACTTTTTCCCCATTTTAAACGCTTCAATTGGAGGTGCCGTCTATTTCATTTTTGCTGCTATATGTGCTGTATTCTTCATTTTTTGCTATTATCAAGTCCCAGAGACTAAGAACAAAAGCACATATGAAGAGGTTTGGGATATTAGAAATGACTGATGATATTTTAAAGTTTACAACACAACTGTTCTTTGAGTTTTCTTTTCTTGCTTACAATTCTTTGATTTACTGCTTGTTGTTAAAAGTATAATAGGCGTTTTTATTTGAATTCAATTATCTTCTTACTCGAGAATTAAGACTCAGTAAAGTCGAAATCATGCTGATGATGTAGTCCCTGATTCGTATTTTTGATATGCGCATTGGTTTATAACCATATTACTCAACTAATAACAATTGTCAGCCTAAACGCTGAGATACACAAAATCAAAACAATATATAGTGCGATGCCAACAGATCAAAAGCTGCTCAAATCTTACAACCTATCAGAGCTCTCTGTCAGTGACATAAACGAGTACAATGATGATGAGCTAGCCCAATTCGAGTCAACATCTCTTGCATCATTATTCAAATTTTCCAACCAGGGACAAAGATTCGACTTGCATCCAGTGTATAGATTACCGTTGATAATAACATCAACTGGATTGATAGGTGGATTGGGTGGATTGATTGAAGGTTTTAGATCTGCATCGCTACGTTACTTGGCACAAAATGCTCACAGATTACCAACGACTCAAAGAGGTTGGTTTAACTATCACAGACAAAAGAACTATTACTGCATTTCACATGCTTTGAAAGGTGCAGCGACTAGCGGATTGAAAGTATCGGGCTTGATTGGTACAATGTTTGCCATAGAACTGGGCTTGGACAGTCTGAGGGGTACAATTGACTTCGCCAACACCATAATGGCAACCATATTTGTAGGTTACTCATATGGTAAATGGTTCAATTTGAGCAAATTGCTGAACAAAGATTTGGTAAAAAAGGGAACAAAAGTCGGATTGACGATCGGATTATTGCAGGATCTGCTTCAATATTTGAAAGGTGATGATGTTTGGTACTTGAGAGTTCTCTTTGGGATTAATCCGAGGATGAAGACAAATCGTTTGCCTGAAGTCTGATTCGATAATCATTTGCTTGGCATAGCCTTTGAGGTTTTTGTTATCTCAACCATTTACCAGTAGTACTCACCACTCATTCATATCTATTTAAAGAGTTGTATTTATTTCCCATATCCATTGCTCACTATTTATTATTTATCATTATTATTTATTACTATTTATTACTTAATTATTATTAGTATTCATAACAACGTATTACTATTTACCTCAAGAAATGCTAATTTTTTCAATTGAATAAGAAGATAATTAGAATTGTGATTGAAGGTCAACTACAAAATGTGATTTCACGAAGTTTCAATTATACAAACTAGTCATCTTCCTCTTCTTCATCACTTTCATCCAAATAAATCGCGTAGTTCAATATCACCGCTATACCAGTCAACTGAACCAATTGAACTCCAGAGTCATGCAAACTCGAAAATATAACAACTTCACCACCAGACTCTTTTACTTTTTCGGTCAATGAGATATAAAATTTTCTTGTTTTGATATCGTCATTTCTGAACAAGGTATCTGAGATCAATAGGGTTTTGACAGACCCTTTATGCTCGTTTATCAGAGTCTCACAGTCATCTTTACCATACCACGCTCTACCGTCATCTTTGTTCAATACCTCAGAAAACTCATCCATAATCAAAACCTCCTTTCTAAACTTGGTATCACTCAATTTTCTCTGTAAGTCGGGGCTTCTCAAAACTTCTTCCAAACCTTGAAGATAACCTGTAGACGAATGACTTATAATGAACTTAGATTGATTATTCAAGAAATCTTTGTTTTTACTTGTTGTGGCAGCTCCGACCATTTCTTCAAGCAATTTCTTTGCAACAAAACCTGGAGAAGCTATCACGATCGCCTTCAACTTATTCAAGTCAAAGTTTCTCAACATTGTCTCATTACAAGTTGTCAAGAACTTGTTATACAGCTTTTCGTATTTGGAGTTATCTCCTCTTCTTTTCTTTGGGATTGACTTCTCAACTTTTGCCCTCAAAACAGTCATGCTGTCGGTGATCAAACAAAAATGTGCAATACCTTCTTCCAAGACAATAGCACCAACTTCAGCCTTCTCATCGATCGAGCATGCCTTGGTGATGATGTCAAACGACATTTGGTCCCATTCGCTCTTGTACACCTTGAAGTTGTAGTTGAATTCGATCTCTGCCGTGTGGTATGAGCCCAATGGAACATCATCGTTTTGCTTAGTGGTCTGACCTCTTATTCTCATCGTTTCATCCGAAGCTGTAAAGTCCACATTCTCAACCCTGATGCTCAAGAATAATATCTTTCTTTCGGTTTTGGCCTTGGCTCCTTCTCTGCCTATCTTCTTGACATTTCTTGCCGTTTTCAAGTCTATGATATCGTCTTTCTGAATCAAATTGTAGAGCACCCAAAGATCTTCTTTGTCTTCTGCAACAAGCGTCACTGATCCACTTGAATCCCTTTCAAAATCCTGCCTAATGAGCTTCATTCTATGCTATTATTTACCAGGTTTAACAACTTCTATTCATCATTGCTTTCATCTCATCTCACTCACATTTCAAATTAACTCTTGCAAAATAGTACAATACCGCCCTTGAGTGTCGAGATGCCAGAATTGACCCAGCCAAAATTTTTTCAGAGTACCATTATATATATCCAAGTATGATAGTTGGTTAATTGGACAAAGTTTATAGAAGAGCTAAACAGAGTATATACCTTCAAAGATGGCCAACTTGATAGAATCATTTGCAAAGATGAACCTTGCAGAGGTTGAAAAAGCTGACGCTTCACAATTTGGATCTTTGAGCACCGAACAACTAGCATTGCAATCACAATGGACAACATTAGCACAACGTTTTCCAGAATCCATCTTGGAATTAAACGAGTCGTTGAAAGACAAGACATACATTTTGGGCAGTACAGCTTCTATTGCAGATGCTCAGGTTTTTGCTAAGGCTTTGCCAACTTTGAAAAGCTTCACTTCAGTGGACGATTTGGCTAAATACAGACACATTTTGAGATGGGCCGACTTGATCCAAAACACGTTGGTATCTGTTCCAGAGTCTGAAAAGTTGTCCTTGAATCTTGACGCTGAAGTCCCAAGGGAAATCAAGGCCAAGCCAGAGAAGAAATCCAAGGACGCTCCAAAATTGGACGCTAAGAAGGAAAAGAAACCTGAAGTTGTTGCTGCTTCTGTCGCTGAAGCTGCTCCAGCCGGAGACAAGACACCAGAACAGATTGCTGCTGAAAAGAAGGCTAAGGCTGATGCCAAGAAGGCCGCCAAGGCCAAGGCTAACGCAGAAAAGGAAGCTAAAGCTGCTGCTGCCGTCCAACCACCAAACCCATCGATGATCGATTTCCGTGTTGGTTTCATCCAAAAGGCTATCAAGCACCCAGACGCTGACGCCTTGTACGTTTCAACCATTGACATGGGAGATGAGGAAGGTCCAAGAACAGTCTGTTCAGGGTTGGTCAAGTATTTCCCAATTGAAGCTATGCAAGAACGTTACGTTGTTGTCATTGCCAACTTGAAACCGGTCACCATGAGAGGTATCAAGTCCAGTGCCATGGTTTTATGTGCCTCGGATGAAGAAACCGTTGAGTTTGTTAACCCACCACAAGGTTCAAAGCCAGGTGACAAGATCTTTTTTGAAGGTTATGATGGAACACCAGAGAAGGTATTGAATCCAAAGAAGAAGATTTGGGAAGCTTGTCAAGTCAACTTCTCAACAAACGAGAACTTTGAAGTCATTTACAAGCAAGAAGGAAAGCCAGATGCCAGATTGGTTACCAAGAGTGGCGAGGTATTACATAACTCGACTCTTGTCAATGCCAACGTCCGTTAATCCAATATAAGATTGATCTCTTTCCATGTGTATAAAATGATTTTTCTTTTCAACTTTTCTTTCTTTCTTTCTTTTTTTCTTTTGTGCTTCCTTTTACCATTCACTTATGTGATTATATATAAATCGGTTTTCTCGTCATTGAAGACTCTTATCCATCGTAGACCATCGTAGAACATCTGTCTGACAGTTTTGATTTCTCCATAATGAGGTAATTATGGTGTCGCAAGCCGCAATACATCTTTTTTGAATTTTGACCCGCTTAGTGGAGGAAATACAAAAAATATATAGACTGCAGTAAATCATAACTTTGGATTCAGTTAAGTTGAAGGGTGCAATTTCTATATGAAGGTACAGTCATATATCGTTGAGTGAAGGAATTGAGATATCCGAGTAGTAGTTATAGTTGTAAGCAGGTTATCAAAGTCACCACTCCGCCATACCCAAGTCAGTCACATAAAGCAAAGAAAATGCCTGAGATGTCAAGAGTTCCAATGCAAGAGGTACCGATACTCCCAGCACCAGTGAAGTTGAAGAAGACCAGAAGAAAACCCCACCGAAAAACCACCAGAGCGTGTAATCATTGTCATAAAGGCCACATGACATGCGACGATTCGAGACCGTGCCAAAGATGTATACATCGAAAGTTACTGGATACTTGTATTGATGCACCGAGAAAGACCAAGAAATATTTGTTGGATGCCGCTATAGCAGCAGCAGCCGGCAATTTATCAGACTCCAGCTCCATAAAGCCTGAAGACTATAATAGCAGTTCATCAAGCACACCTGTACTGGCTTCTCAACCACCGAATCTGATCCAATCACCCCAAGTACTAGCAGATACATCAACAAAGCATCATCATCATCATCATGTGCAATTTGCTCCACAGCTGAAACTCAAGTCCCTGGTCCATAAAGTAAGCAGCACAAGTGATGTTAACTCTAACTTTGGTTTACATAGTTTTCAGCATTCTCATCACCCAAGCCACTCTGAGAGGTATACCCCATTTTTATCAAATGCAGCAGATTTGGAGTACGCCATATTGGGAGATATCACCAAAAATGATTTCCCAATAAATGAGTTCTCCCCAGATGTGAGCCCCAGAAACTATTCAACCTCAGATGATCATATGACTCCTGGAGAAAGTGGAATATCAGGATCACTACAGACGATGATCACGTCGAATGGATCAGATGGTGGCAGAAGGCAAGTAAGCATACTACCAAACAACGATAACAACCCAACTCCGGTATACCATAACCTGCAAAGTTCAAACAACGAATCAAAATACCGTTTGAACGACCTCAATAATGGGTTTCAGTCTTCCAATCAAAGCTTCAGTGGTAGAATTCCGCCATTCCCAAAAATCAAACATTCAAACTCATCCAAGTATTCGTCGAGCTCCATCTTCTCTGACGAACCGAAGTACGACAGAGCAATCAACCAGTACTACATCGGACCAGTTCATGGTGTTAATGAGGAAGTTTCAAAGGCTATCACATTTCCTCAGATAATGAGATCGATGGAGGCTAAGAAGAGATCATCGTTATTCTATGATCAAAACCAAAAGCGTGCCTCATTGTCTTTTTCAATCGGACTCACTACAGATGACGAATATAATCGAAAAATAGTTGACCAAGGAAACTTATCTAATAATGGTGGAGGGTTGAAGTATAAAGAACCGTCCGAGATTTACTCGAATATCAAAGAACCGTTCAGTTATTATCCAGGGTATCATCACTTGTTGAACTACTTGAGAGGTAGGTTTGATAAAGACAAATTGGTATCACTGGCAAAAACTATGGCTGAGTATAGGCCTTCGTTCATTGCTGCAACATGTAATTTGAAAGAGGATGATTTGATTTTCATGGAGCAATGTTTTCAAAGAACACTTCTTGAATATGACAACTACATTTCCATCAGTGGTACTCCGACTATTGTTTGGAGGCGTACGGGACAAATTGCATATGTTGGAAACGAGTTTTGTATCTTGACCGGTAGAACTAAGGAATCATTGTTGAACAAAGTCACATTAATTGTTGAGCTATTGGACGATGACTCAGCATTGGAGTACTTCAAAATATTCAACAAGATTGCATTTGCCGATTTTGGAGGTGCAACCATGACCGAGTGCACGTTATTATCAGGTGAAGTGGATGGTGGAGAACAACAAACTATAAAGACAAGGTGCATGATTACTTTGAAGAGGGATGTTTTTGGAATCCCAATGATGATAATTGCCAATTTTTTACCGATCTTGAGTGATAATATTGAATGAATTTTGTCTTAATGTATTTTTAATTGTGCTATAGGAAGTGCTCTTCGTCGCTTTCTCTTTTATTATCTTTTGTGGCCCAAAAATCGGCATTTCAACAGAAAGTTTATCTTACACTAAGAACTATTAATCGCAAAAGAAAGAAACGAAGGGAAAGAGGTATACTGATAAAGGGTGAAAACTTGAAAACAAGAAGAGGAAAAATATCTAAAGGACTCATATAAATTTATCAACGATGAAAGAAAGATAAAATGATACACACTGCTGAATCTATTGAACTAAAATGGATCTGACAAAGTCGGTGTAGTCAACGTTACCATCTTCAGTGACATTGACACCCTTCAACAACTCATCAACCTCACCATCTGTTAGCTTCTCACCAATAGAAGTCAAAATATAACGTAATTCACCAACACCGATGAATCCAGTTAAGTTCTTATCAAAAACTTGAAATGCTCTAATATAATCTTCTGGTTGCCCTAATGGTTTAAACCCATCTTGTCTGTCAATGATCTTGACATACGTCTCGTATTCCAAGTCCAGACCACCAGAGAGATAACTTTCTTGTAACGATGAAATTTCAGCTAATGTTGGATTTTGTCCAACTGCTCTCAACAAGTCGCCTAAGCTCTCTTGTGGAACTTTACCTGTTCCCTTTTTGTCAAATAGTGAAAAGGCGTCTTTGTATGTTTTTGTTGATGACTACGAATCAATTTGTTGTGATTGTTCGCGTTACGTTAGTAAATCAGCTTTCCTGGCGCTTAAAAAACCCTGAATACAATTTATATACAGTGAGCAAATTAGACATACCATTGTTATACTTTATTGGCTACTGGTATTTGAATACTGTCTGTTTGAAATTGAATATTAACGTGTCTTGTATACTCTCTGGTTTCTTATACTCTTTTTTTGTAAACAAACCGTGTCAATATTTCAACTGAAAACTTTTACTACTTACTCGCACTACCCATTTAATAAGCTCTGAATACTATTGAAAGCTGATTCGAAGGTGATATTGCAATCAACAGGATATGTCTGCCGATCTACCTGTAGCTCAAAGATTAGCGGTGGCGAAGGTCGACTTGCCCCCATGCTGCCTCAAGGTTCATCCGGATGACTCGTCAATAATAGTTGTTGGTACTTATGAGTTGGTAAAATCAGATGGCTCAAGATATGGATCAGTTGAGATATTGAAGTATGGTGATGGGTCGATAACGAAGACATTCTCGGTCAAGACTTCAGGTGCAATATTGGACTTGAAATTCTCGCCGTTCAACCATGAGTTGTTTGCTACTTGCCATTCTACAGGAAATATAATGTTGTGGAACTGTAAACTTGATGAATGTGGAAATCCTATTTTGTCGATGATTTCAAATAACCAGATATTTGAAGAAACAAGCTTGATCACCTCGCTTTTCTTCTCTCCGATTTCAGATAGCAAAATACTCGTTACGCTTACAACTGGAGAAGCAGCATTATTGACATTGAATAACTACGAGCTATCAAAAGAAGCTGAAGTTTTCTCAGATCAACATTCATTGGAATGTTGGACCGGTTCATTTGGTACACAGCAAGAATTATCCAACGTTGTATTTACAGGCGGTGACGATGCTGCTTTGATTGCACATGATCTCAGAGAACCATTGAACATGTCAATTTTCAAAACGAATAGGCTTCATGATGCAGGGATCGTTTCAATTTTGCCTTCAACTAAAACATTTGATAACAAGTATAACTGGAATGTCTCAAATCCTTATGAACTATGGACAGGTTCGTACGATGATAATTTGAGAACGTTGGATTTGAGGGTTATACCACCAATGCCGTTGATCAATGGGATGCCGCCAAGGGTGAAAGAAAAGCTCAATCTTGGAGGAGGCGTTTGGCGGTTGATTCAATCACCATTAGAAGACGATGACAGGATATTGACCTGCTGTATGTATGACGGTGCCAGGATTACCAGTGTCGAAAACAACGAACCGGTTTTGAAGAGGTACTTCAAGAAAGATCACGGATCAATGTGCTATGGTGGAGATTGGTCGAACGAAGGCGATTTTGTTGTTACTTGCAGTTTTTACGATAACATAGTGCAGGTGTGGAGTCCTGATAAACTAGAATAGTGAAGTTAATTGAGAAAGATTAAGCAATTTACTTTTCTGGCTCATCCGCATGTTTTTCAACCCATTCCTTCAACTTAATCCAATCAAGATCTTTTTCCTCTGTACCACTGTTCTTTAGCTCTTCAGGGATGTATCTATCAACCATCAACTGCTTCTTCAACACTACAACAGTGGGAATTTCACTCACTGCATACTCCAACAACAAGTCTTTATTCCCTTCCTCGTCAGCTTCAACATCAACCATATTGATCAACTTGTCGGTTTCCATTCCAACGATTCTTTGCAAAGCTCCGGTCAACTTGTTACACCTGGGGTTGCCTCTATACGTGAAGTTCAATAGCAACGGACGATGCTGTAATAGTATCGGGTGCAACTCTTCCTTGTATCTGACTGCTAGGAATATCCTGTTTCCCTGCTTGGTATCTTTTGGTGGATACAATATAGGGCCCTGGAGCTTAAAGGGCCACCAGTTGAACTGTCTTGAAAGCACCAACCCTGAAGTTACGGCTGTTCCTATGGCAATGAATTTTTTTGTAGATGGGTTCATTTTTGTAAGGCTGCTTAATTGAGTGAGTATTATCATCTACATATATATATATCTTAACACACACATACACACACTTATATATTCAAAGCTATACGGTTCTATCTCTTCACTTTGCTATCTTCTTGGTATTAACCTTTTCTTTTTCGGTGAAAAATCCAGATTGCCACATCGGGTAATTTAACGGTTTGGGGATACAAGCATCCACCAGCTTTGACTGAAGTTCCTCATACTGTGATACTGACTGTGCTTGAAACTAGAATCACTCTTCAATATTCTGGTGGTAACAGGCTGTAGTGTTCAAATGACTTGATGGACGTGGGATTGGGCGACTGTGCTTGGCCCTTTTGCTATCTTTTTTTCAAGCCATGCAAAAAAGCAAAATAAAGTAATTCACTCAATGTCTTAGGGTGCTTATAAGAAAGGCATTGCAAGCTAATCCATAAACTTGTTAGTGCAGCCAGACATCTGGATTAGCATACTCTTGGCTCGTATCAGCCTGATATTGCAGTTGCTGATGTTGTAGTTGTTGTTGTTCGCAGGATTACATAATAAAGTGAAAAATAAATGGCGCCCCATTTTCTTAGTAATAAATTGTAAGCCGACAAAAGTCGACAATTAGTAATTTTCAACCTCATCATGAGTTCTCCATAATTAGTATATTTGCCGGTGAAGTTGATAGCTGAGACAGTATTTCAGTTCAGTTCTAACAGTTGGATATACCTGAGTAATCAAGACGAGTAGTTTGGTATATAGTATCTACGT
The DNA here is from genome assembly GCA_003706045.2 of Peterozyma toletana. NCBI lineage: Eukaryota > Fungi > Ascomycota > Pichiomycetes > Alaninales > Pachysolenaceae > Peterozyma > Peterozyma toletana. Next base: position 31,009 of record PPKG02000030.1, read on the forward strand.
TGTACGAGGCTTGCTTTCACATTCCATTACATAGACCTGGAGTCATCTGAACATAACACCATCATCACAGAAAAGCGTATAGCACCTTTGATTTCTTCAATCTTATATTGCCCATCTATCAACAAACATGTGCCAAGACCACGCTAGTATCACACAACCATTCCCAATAACTGCATCTTGCAAAACCGTTTTCGATGATTTGCCTGTAATATCACCAACTATAACCCCATCATCGTCATTCCCCTCGACGCCACTACCTATACCCGTTGAAGACTCGGCGGAGAATCAAGAAAAGAGACAGCTTTTACCGGAAGTACTACCAATAGTTGAATGTGTCGCAAGAGCCAGAATTCCAACCACACAAGGCCCTGAAATATTTTTGCATTTATATTCGAACAACGTTGACAAGAAGGAACATTTGGCGATTGTTTTTGGAGAAGAAATATACTCCAAGAGTCTTTACAGACAAAGAAATGGTGAGACTCAAAGCGATAGAATGACAAGAGGTGCATACGTCGGTAAACTATACCCCGGTAGAACATTATCTGATCAGGATGTCAAATCCGGTAAAGAGTTGAAGTTTGATCCAAATGGCGACTTGATCTATCCAGAAGATTTGGTCAAAGAGTCTACATTAGCAAGAATCCACTCGGAGTGTTACACGGGGGAAACAGCATGGTCGGCCCGTTGTGATTGTGGTGAGCAATTCGATGAGGCTGGAAGGCTAATGGGTAAAGAAGGCAGAGGCTGTATCGTTTACCTCAGACAAGAAGGTAGAGGAATCGGGTTGGGTGAGAAGTTGAAGGCCTACAACTTGCAAGATTTGGGTGCCGATACGGTCCAGGCTAATTTGATGTTGAGACACCCTGCAGATAAAAGATCCTTTTCTTTGGCTACTGCCATATTGATGGACTTGAACTTGATCAACATCAAATTGTTGACAAACAACCCAGACAAGATAGTTGCTGTTGAGGGTAAGAATAGATCAATAAAAGTCGTAGAGAGGGTGCCAATGATTCCATTGGCCTGGCAACACAAGGAAGGTGGTATCGAGTCAAAAGAGGTTAATGGTTACCTAAGAACAAAAATTGAAAGAATGGGACATCTATTGCAAAAGCCAATCAACATCTGACGAACAAAACAACCTTATGTCCCCTTTATTTTCATGCTTTGCTTCTCTCGTTTTTTTTTTCCAACTTTCTTTTTTCATTTATTTCCTTATCTCTTTGGTCTTTTCCACGGAACTCTTCGTTCTTCCTGTATAGATAATGTTTTAATCGAAAATCAATGGATGATGATAATAATGAAAAAAAACAGTACAAATGCCCAGAAATTGAAATGAAAATGCCATTTAAATAAATGTGGTGAAGAGTTTCTTCATACACAATACCGCACATGTACTGGCTCACCGAGGCGTGTTTTTTTTTTTTTTGCCTTTGTTAGTTAGTGTTTGTGTGCTTAGGATTATTGCAAATCCTTCTGCTTTTTGCGTAACATTTCTAGTTCGACGATATCATTGAAAGCTACTTCTAGTGTCTACAGATAGTATCTACTCTCTCAAAGGATACTCGAAGTAACTCAGCTATCTGAAGGTTATCTCAATTCAAGAAAAAACAAGCATTTGTTGACTTTAAGTGCTTCGATTTCGAAAAAGTGTTGGTCAGTACTCAGTGAAAGAATACATTTTGGTAATAATCATACACCCATCAAGCCAGGCAAGATGTCATCAAAGTCGGGTAAAAACGAAAAGTTCTATAGCTTCGAAGCTGTGGATGCTGTCAACGAGCCATTCTACTTCTCTGATCTCGAGAATAAAGTTGTGTTGGTTGTCAACGTTGCATCCAGGTGCGGGTTTGCTTCACAGTACAAAGACTTGGAAACGTTGTACGAAAAGTATAAAGACCAAGGCTTGGTAATTATCGCTTTCCCAAGTAACAACTTCAAGCAGGAGAAAGGTTCAGACTCCGAGATTGTCCAGTTTTGTCATTTGAACTTTGGAGTCAAGTTCCCAATCATGAAGAAGATAGAAGTCAATGGTGACAATGCATCACCAATCTACAAATATTTGAAATCCCAAAAGTCTGGATTGTTTGGGATGAAGAGAATCAAGTGGAACTTCGAGAAGTTCTTGGTTGATAAAAATGGTAATGTTGTTGATAGATTCTCCACATTAAAGAATCCAAGAGATTTGGAGGTTCGTATTGAACAGCTTTTGAAAAAATAAACACTTCACTTTTTTTTATTTTGACTTACTTATTTGTCCAAACTATTCTATCCTGACGTTGTATTATGTATTTTTTCAATCAATTTGCTGGAGTGATTCATTCTTTCTCTCTCTTCTCTCTCTCTTTCTCAAATTCTCTCGATTTTCTCCCTCACTTTCTTTAATATCTAATCGATCTCAAAAGATCATGTGCTATCTACATCTTGCAACTTATAAATGAGCTTTTATCATCGAGAAACGAAAAGAGAATGCACTTAATCGCCATTCGCCTTATCTGGCAGCCAACATTGGACTTTCTATGCGCAATTCACTAAATTAAGATCTCGATCTGTTACTGGTTGCATTAGTTCAAGAAGCTGTAAAAAAGGGCAAAACAGAACATCTTACAATATGAATGAAAGGTGAGCAGACCTTTTCTTCAAAACAACAATTGGTTCGTAGAAGTTAACCAGTTGTTCTGTTTCTACTCTCGCTGCTACTTTTGAATTAAAAATCAAACTGAAACATCTTACAACGATACATCAATAGTACATTAATTGACAAGATAAACCATAAGAATTGAAAAAAAAGCATACTAAAAAGTTGAAACAGGTATTGGCGTGTCAATTGTTAAAATAAAAACATAAAGCAGTAGAAAAAGCAACGTAAAATAAAAAGCTTCCCTCCTTCCCAAGCAAATAAAAATCCAAAAAGTTAAGCATAAGATGTCATAGTGAAACACTCACTCTCTTTCTTTCCACCCCTCCCATTCTCTCCTGTACCACAAAAGAAGAAGAAAAAATCATAGCGTATAACAGACAAATACGTTTTTCAAGAACTCAAGACTCATTTCAAATAGCGATTATGGTTGGATACAACTTTCTCTGAGGAGCTTTAAGACTCAGTTTGATTTCATCCTGCTTGATCAAACCATCAAGGTATCCAATGATCATGTTGATCAACTTCTTGTGTTTGACCAATTCACCAGTTTGATCAGGTTTAGCATCATCTATTTTCAAACTCTCCATACTTACAGGTAACTCATCATCAGCAATATCAGCATTTGATGACCTTTGATTCATTCCAATGCTGTGACGAGAAACGAAATCCATGGAGTTTGAAGACTGTTGGTTGTTGTTCACTGAGCTCAACAAGTTGCTGATGGTGGAAGAGTTATTGAATCTAGTGTTATTCACGTTCAAAGGTGGATATCTGTGTGTGTTTGAAGATGATGGTAATAATGGGTATAAGCTGGTTGGGTTTGATTTAGCGAAAGAATTGTTTCTGTTGTCAAAGGATGTATTATTTTGTTGATATTGAGGTTGATATTGATCCATAGAGTTCGAAAGTTGATTGAAAAAGCTGTTTGCTTCAAGTAGCTCCTGATGATTATTGAATGAGAGGTTTTGCTGTTGTGGGGCAACAAGTGGTCGTGGCAATATGAAGTCACCATTATTTGATGAGAAATTGATCAAACTATCGAAATTGTTCAACTTATTGGCAATATCGTTGGAGTATTGTGGTTGCATTTTTGCCTTTTTCACTTCATCGATAAAGGAATTGATCGACGAACCAAGGATTGGCTCTAGTCTTCTCTTTCTTGAGAAATCGTTAGATCCAAACTGCTGTTGTATATCATGACCATAGTGCAAAGAGGACTCGTTGGTGATATAACCCATAATACCAGAATTGTGGGACTGGTGATGAATCTCATTACCATCATCAGCGTGGGTCTTTATATGCTTTTTCAAATCTTGTGGCCTCTTGAACCTCTTTGTACATGAATTACAAATAAATGGTTTCAACGGAACATGAACTCTCAAATGGGATGTAATATGATCCCTTTTTACAGTGGACACATTACAATTTTCCCAACAGCAGGTCAAAGATAAATTTCTGTTTGATTTTCTTCCGACATGGACTTCACAAAGATGAGTGTACAATACCTGTGCGTTTTCGAACGAATCATCACAGTCGTTCCATCTGCAGGTCAATGGACCATCATCATCGGCTCTGGAAGACTTTTTGACCAGTTTTGCGGTCTGATGTTGCTGCTGGTGCTTGTTTTGTTGATGCTCGGCAGATGGCAGCCCATTATCGGTGAAGTAGCTATCGAGACTCGAATCCAACTCCGCAACGCCTATATTAGGCAACGAGCTGTGATGGCCATCCAAAGCCTGGATACCTGTGTCATGGCTCATGATCTGTTGCTTCAAGATTGGCGACAAATCTTCTCCGTTCGATGAGACATCCGTGAAATTACTCGACTTGGGTGAGACCGACGAGTTCGACGAAGCCGCCGACGAGTACTCGTTCAACCTCGACAAGGACTCATGCCTGCTCTGGGCCTGGTTCATCGAAGAAGTGTTCAAATAAGCAACCGGATGAATGTTAAGATTCTTCCCTCCCGAAGAGGCTACCATCAGCTCCGAGTGACTGTGATTTGAAGACGAAGCGCTGTGCCCGCCGGTGGATGATAGCATAGCTGGCGAAAGATTAGGCGATAATATATTGGAAAACATGACTCAAACGGCTACTATCAACTCCATAACATCTAAGCCATTCTATTCCTCGAAAGAACTACTTCTTGGTGACCTTATATACATCCAAAAGTGCCAAGAGTTGTAGGGAAAAGAGGAAAAGAGAAAAAATAGTACAGCCCAGATGGAAAGGTAGTGTTTCGTAAATCAATAATATCTGAAATCGCCGCTCGTCATCTCGGAGACGCTAATGTGTGGGGCACGCCAAACGACGAAGCTTCAAGCTGCGATGACGACGAGTGTACAATACGGAGAAGTGTTTTGGCTGCCGCTGCACTACTTGCACTACTTGCACTACTTGCACTACTTCCAGGCACTGGCCCCACGTGTGAGAATTCCACAGTTGACTCTTATCTGTACAAAATACCAAGAAAGTGATTATTCAGTGGTGTCAATGATTGGGGGTATGTGATTAAATGACTTTTGAAAAAGGGACAAACAGATAAAGATGGGAAAGGTTGGAAAAATGGATGCTAATAGAATCAAAAAAAAAATACAAATCGAGGGATGAAGAGTAAAAATAGAAAAAAAACGAACTAGATAGAGGGAGATGAAGATGAAGGTGAAGATGAAGGTGAAGATGAAGGGGAAAAGAAGTAGAAAGTAAAAATCCAAAGGGCTTATTCGTTAACAACCCGCAAAACCTTCCTCGAGTAATCGATCTCATCACCAAGAGACTTTCTCGAGTCGTTCAAGTTGATGAACATGGAACGATGACTTGGGTCCAACCTCTGATCCACCTCGACAATCGGTATCAAGGTGTTGTCGCCGGCCGTGCTGTCGCCAAAGCTCAAGCCCTTGTTGTGGCCATTGTGTAGGTTGAACAGTTTCTCCAAATCGTTCTGATTCTCGATGCTCGAACCTGAGGAGTCCATATCCTTTTCAGCATCATTTTTCAGGTCTCTGTTTCGCTTCCAAAGGAAGAATATGATTAGGCAGATGAGCAGTAAGATTACCAACCCAACAACAACAAAAACACCGGCCACTTTTCCCGGCGAGTTGAAAAACGAGTTGCCGCTTGATGACTTTGCCGAGGTACTACTACCTGTAGACGATGGGAACGCAGTTTGTGTGATCAACGCAGTTGTTACAACAACAGTTTGTGCTGAGCCGATTATGGTTTTGACCGAATAAACGGTTGTGGCCTCAACCATTGAAGTTGTGGCAGCTTGTGTTGTTGAGACTGACGAGATCGATGTTGTGTCTTCGTCGCTTGAGCTCGAAGAGGACGAGGACGAGGACGATGATGAGGATGAGGATGAGGTCGTTGTTGGTGAATTGGAGGATGTAGTTGGTGAACTGGAGGATGTGGATGAAGAGGAGCTGGTGGCTGTGGTTGAGGAAGAGGAGCTGGTAGTGCTTGTTGAAGAGGAGCTGGTGGAGGTTGATGACGACGTTGAATGAGAAGTGGAATCACTAGTCAAATGGGCTGACGATGTTCCATCCTTTGTGGACGTATCTTTCAACGAGGAGCTCTTGGATGCCTCGCCAGAAGTCGTTGCGGACTCCTCTTCGGTGCTGGTGGGAGTTCCAATCAAGATGTAGCCGTAGTAGTTCTTTTCTTCATTACCACACTTATCACTCGGATAGCCTGGGCAGTCATCGTTGCAGTCACTGGTCGACCTCGTATCTGAAGGAGTGACATTTGAACACCAACAATCTTCACCCAACACTATAGCATAAGCGTAGTCGGCACACGTTCCTTCACACAATCCATTTGATTGGTATAGCGATGATGTCGATGAGGTGCTTCCAGTGTTTTCAGATGAGCAAAGCGATATGCTGCCTCTTGCTGAGCTGATGCACAAGAAAAGTGCCATCAAAACCAAAAACATGCTTTTGTCTGTCATTGTCTTTGGTCTTCTCGGTGGCTAGCGTCTAGAGACTTGGATCGGTCGATGGTAGATGAAAGTATCAACTTCGCAAGTGGGCTAACTTGAATGTGTATATCTGAGTGTACAAATCAAAACAAAGAAAGCCTGAGTGAGAAAAAAAAAAAAAGTCAAAAAATCAAGTTTTCTTTTTTCTTCTATACTTTGCAAGAAATGTAACCTATCCTTTTCGAGTCTTTGAGACGTTGGATCGTTGTTTGGCTTGTTGTTGTCTCGGCGTGTATCCTGTTCGGTGGGGCCTGGCCTGGGCTCTTTTGCTTCGTTGGCTATGAACGACTGAGCTTTCTTTGATCGCAGCAAATGGGTGCGAAGAAGTCAAATACACAAACACACAAGAAATGTAGCTCAAGAAACGGATGCAAAACTTTCCTCCACTGGTGGGTCCTGAACTTTACACTTCGAGAAGCCTTTTAGATACCTTTCAGATACCCGACTGTGTCTATGCTACAATAGAAAACTGCTACAAGTTTATTGAGGGAACGAACGAAAAAAAAAAAAAAAGTTGACTCTAGCCTACAAGAAATCAAAAACCGCTTGCACAACCTACCCAACCTACATAACCTCATCGGGTTGTGTTTGTTGTTGTTGTGAGAGCTTTGTTTACTTGCCATTTTGGTTGCAACAGAAGGCTTGTGCCACAAAAGTTAACATTTTTTCTTTTTTTCGTTATTTTTGCTGCTTTTTGCCTTAGAGCAAGCGTCGGTATGCACAAGTGAGTTTCGAATTTCAAGTTGATTTAAGTGCACTTTTGCTCAGGGGAAGAAGGGGAAGAATACGGTTATGTAATTATGTATGTGGGTGTATGTTTGTTCAGCTGTATCTTACATGTATCTTGGAGGTTGGAAATCTACGGTTCGTTTTAAAACTTTTGGGTTGGTAATTTGAAGAGTAGGGAAGAGCAGGGAAGAGTAGGGAAATGCAGGGAGTTAAATGGGGAAAAGTGGAGCGAAATGTTCGACAAGCCGGTGGGCTTTAGAGTGAAAGGATAGAGAATCAGTCAGTATTCAATATTACTGAGTCGTCTCGAAACCAAAAGAACATACAAAATCCAAACATCTGGTGATTTTGTTGTTGTTATTTGTTTTCCCTTTGCGACGGACGACGGTTGTGATTCCATCGTATCCGACGTTAAGTTTGAAATTTGGATTTTTTGTCGCAGTGTCGCAGTGTCATAGTGTCGCAACGTCGCAACGTCTCAGTGTCACTATGCCATGTCTATCACCTTCAAACTTCTGCCTCTTGTAATGACAAACGCACCAGGGTCGAGACGGAGTTCGTGGTTGGGGTGTCCTGCTAGCCATTTTTGGAAAACGAGGTTGACCCTGTGTTCCAGTTCAGCAAGGCCGTCAAGCACCTCGACACTGGAGATGGACGAGTGGAGAAAGTCGGGGTTGTAAGCGGTGAAGTGGCAACGGTGGGACGATAGCACCAGTTCGATTTTCTCAACTGCCGAGCACAAAGTTCCATTTTCATCGTTCACCATCAACGCGATGAAAAACCTCTTTTTTTCACCGCCAGAGGGAAGGAGTTTCAAGTTGTTCTTGAAACTTATACTTGGTTTTCCTCTTGGGTTCAGGTTGCTACTGTTGCTGCTGTTCAAACCCCCCTTGAACTCATACCGCAACCCATCAATAATCGAATCCAACTCCCCAACATCTTCCACCGTGAAGTTCTTGCTCAACGAGATGTGTGGGTACTGCTCTTCGCTGGCCCGCCTGAATCTCGAATCTTTCCCTAATGCACTCTCTAACTCTTGGTTCAACGATTCAAGAAGGCTTGTCTGGGCACATGATAACCTCCAGTCTATGTAGATAAAGCTACTGATTCTACTCTTCCCATCAGTATTCAGGTTGAATTTGGGCATCTTGTTGAAAGTGTTCAATAACTCTTCCGAAATCGGCGGTAACCGTCTCTTCTTGTCGCATGGACTGCTCTCTTCTTCGTCCGATGACGATAAATACTGAACAATCCCGTCCATTCATAAAGTCAAGTATATATTTAGATAGATATGCAACCAGAGAATCGCCAAATTTCTCAAATCCATGCGAATATCACTTGTGTGTCTTGATTCTTCTTGTATTGTTTCTTGCTTTTTCGGGTGCTTTTGAGTCGAAGTACACTACCTGTTTTATTATAGGAGAAAAATCACTTAAATAGATCTTTAATGTAATCAATCAATGGATAAATTTTGATCGGTTAATTCTCTAAAGCAAGACAACTTTCAAGCCAGGCTTGTATTCCGGTTTCACCCAAACATCCAGAATGTCATTGAACAACCAAGCTAGTACAAACAGCTTGAAAAGAGCCAAAATAAGACCGCCTCGTAAGGCACTATCATCAGTGGAGATTGACTTCAAGAAATCGTGGGACATTTTGGATTCAGCCATTAAACAGATCCAAGACAAAAACTCATCAAGCCTATCATTTGAGGAGTTGTATAGGACTGCTTACAATTTGGTTTTGAGAAAGTACGGTAAACTGTTGTACGCCAATATCGCAGAATGCATAAAGGCTCATCTTTTGACAAACGTAAGATCGAAATTGATGGAAAACGTCAACGATGATAAGGTGTTTATAGCGGAGGTCAACCGACAGTGGCAAGACCACTTGCTATCGATGAGAATGATCAGTGATGTGTTGATGTATCTTGACAGAGTGTACTCAAAGGAAAACCGTCTACCTTTGATATACGATGTTGGATTGAATCTATTTAGAGATGTCGTTATCAAATATAACCAAGACGAAATCGGAAACAAAATAACGGAAATCGTCATCAGCGAAATTAATAAAAACAGAGATACAGGAGAACTCATTGACAAATTTTTGATCAAATCAATAATTTACATGTTTGAGACTTTAACGAGCGGTGGTGATGAAAATGAAAATGAAAATTACTACATCAAATTTTTTGAACCGATATACCTACTATCATCCATGGAATTTTACAACAAGGTATCAACTGAATTACTCTCGGTGCAGAATGGTTCCATATATTTCAACAAAGTTGATCAACTTATTAGAGGAGAAGAACAAAGAACAATACTATATCTACCGGATATCACACTACCCAAGTTGACCGATTTGATGAATAGAATCTTGATCGCACAAAATATTGACTCTGTGTTAAAATTTGAGAACGCTGGTTTGAAAAGCTTGATTGAAAATAACAATCTCTCCCTTTTATCGTTGATTTTCAAATTGGTAACTAGATATGATCAGGAACAAACAATTTTGAAAGTGCAACTAGAACAAGTGGTAACTTTAAATGGAGAAGAGTTGATATCAAAAACAAAAGAATCAATAGAAGCTGAAAAATCAAAGGAGAAGAAGAAAACGTCAACGAAAGAAAATATGACGCTTTTTGCAACAAGATGGATTCAAAATGTTTTGGAGTTGAAGGATAAATACGATCTCATATTGAGTGAGTGTTTTAGCAGGAATCAAGGATTGACAAAAACCATCAATGATTCAATGTCTGTTTTCCTAAATTTGAATAATAAAGTTAGTGAATATTTATCTTTATTCATTGATGATACCATCAAAAAATCGTACAAGAATAAATCAGAAGAGGAAAGTGAGGAAATTCTTGATAAAACAGTTGTCATATTTAGGTTTATCAAAGACAAGGATTTCTTCGAAAAGTACTATAAGAACCATTTGGCAAAGAGATTGCTACAGCAAAAAAGTGATTCCAATGATATCGAGAGAAGTATGATTGGTAGAATCAAGCAAGAGTTAGGCTCTTCGTTTACATCTAGCCTTGAAGGAATGTTCAGAGACATCAAAATATCAAGAGGACTATCAGCAGAATTCAAAACTTTATCTGAAGAAGTTGAAGAGAACATAAATGCTAAAGGTAGGAAAAGATTTGAGATCGATGTCAGTGTATTGACAAGTACTTCATGGCCGTTACCGTTGAATAAATCAATTGATGTCAAATATCCAAAAGAGATGCTTGATTTGAAGGAAAGGTACGAAAACTTTTACATCTCTAAACATTCTTCAAGAATTTTAACATGGTCACCAAATTTTGGTAGTATCGATATAAGGATGAAATACAAGAAAAAGTTGTACGAAATCAACATGTCAACCTATGCAGGTATAATTGTGATGTTGTTTGATAATACACCCACAGGTACAAACTTTTCTTTTAAGCAGATTTCAGAGTTGACAAATATTCCCAGCCAGGACCTAACAAGGCAACTACAGTCATTGGCAGTGGCGCCAAGAACAAGGCTTTTGACAAAAACACCAATGTCCAAAGATATCAAAGATGATGATTTGTTCAGCATCAACGAATCATTTCAATCTTCATCGACAAAATTGAAAGTCTTGACGGTATCATCGACGAATAAATCAGAGGATGATGCAGAGAGCAAGACAACGATGGATGAGATTTTGAAAAACAGAAAGTACGAGACTGATGCTGCGATTGTAAGAATAATGAAACTGAGAAAATCTTTGAAGCACAACGAGTTATTGATGGAGACTATAAAGCAACTTCAACATAGATTCAAACCACCGCCAAGTTTGATCAAGCAGAGGATCGAAGCGTTGTTGGAGAGAGAATACTTGAGCAGAGACAACGATGATAGAAACATATATCACTATTTGGCCTAAATTGTTGCTCAATTGAAAGAAAATTGCGGTTTTTTTTTGACTTCTTCTTTTTTGACTTTTTTTTTCAATTTTTTACACTCTTTTCTCTGTGAATCAAACCAAATGCCACGAGATTGATAACACGTCTGTTTTGAACATGTAGCCTCGCTCGACCAATCTGTAGTGACGATTCGTCCGACCATTTGCTCTAAAAAATCGCACGGTATGTTAATTTGAGAAAGTTCCCCTTTTTCCCCGGTTACTCGTATCCAAACAGAAGACGGCTCAAGCTATTCATACACAGGTCACGGAATTCGAAACATCCGTATGAGTTGAGCTCCCAAACGGGTAACCTCTGTTCATCAACATGACTCACAACAGGCGTGAGGACAAATGGCAAATTGCATTCGAGACCCTTTGTAAAAACTGTGAAAACTGTGAAAACATGTACAACGCAAAGGGCCAAATAATAATCTGAGAGGAATGGGGTGACGCTGTACTTTTGCTTCCGCTACTACGGTGCTTCCAATAGGAAGTTTGTAATAAAAATGATCAATCTGATCCCAACTGATAACTTTAAAGATTTCGGCTAGTCCGAGATGACCGAGGTCTTGCAAAAAGAAAATTAACGTTTTCAGGGACTTTTCAAGATTTTCTGTACTTGTTCATTCGAAGGATTTTGCTCGGGAAATTGGTGATGTATTTAAAGCTCACCGCGCCTAACTTTAAGCGAAGTATTTATGAGAAATGCCTTTACTAAACAGACGTATACCAAGAGTCATCAAATGCCTTCCCCATGACTTTGAGTGTCTTGGTATTGAGCACTTGGCTTTGGGCCAAGGGTTTTTGAAAGGCGGAGGGAAAAAAACTATTTTCAACCAAAGGGGTCACTTGAAAAATTGCCGGTCAAACTAGACAGCCTTGAACGAAGTGGGCTTTTGGGGGATATTTCCGAAAGTGTCTTGCCTGAGTGTCTTGGGAAGAGGAATCCCAGGAATTTGATGCAGTATTTTGTGCCTCAGGTCGGGGGGTTGACTGAGACTACGCAGAACCAAAAGTGAAAAGTCCAGATCTTGGTGAAGCTGCGAAAAGCGGGACGCTGAAAATAAAGTCATGGTTGCTTGAATCTAGGACTCAGGTAAGATGCCTCACGTTTACGATTCACTGCACGAAATAAGCTCTTGTGAGTTCTCGAGTGGTCTGTCTCTTCTGGAAAGTCACTGCTCCAGGCCAGGTGGGCTGGATTGCGGTAGACCGTCGTTACATGAAGAACATAGCTTTGAACTGGCCATGATGCTACCGGTTGGTACACCTTGACCGAAGTGTGTGAGAAGAAACGAGAGTTGCAGAAACTGAAGTTGTTGCTGACTCTGCATACCGCGACTAAGCGGTGGCAGTACCTTATACCGTTGGGTCTAAGCAAACTGAGACTTTTCGGCCTGGAGTACAGTGATTCAATAATTCAATACCTATTGAGGCATCGATCTTTGGGAATGGTTTGATTAAATAAATAAAAATGATTTTCGAACTCAAGTCTGTAGTACAGACCTGCGAAGGTGGCTATTGTTCGTTTCCCTGTTTCGTTTTTTTTTGACAGTCAATTTCCAGTTGCCCTGGGAATGCACCCTGCTAGCCAATTGAATTTTTACTCAAATAATAAGATTCGAAAAAAGGGAAGGCATAATGATTTTCAATACTCTCGCTTTGAACACACATTTTGTTATAACCCAATGGACATTTCCCCAATTGTTATAAGATGAAGCGAAGATCCCCTCTATTCAACTTTGATCAGAAATGTTCTATTTAATCATTCCCGAGAACAGTTAGTCATTAAAGAAAAACTAAATAGACAAAAATCGAGATCGAAGAAATGAGGGTATCAATCTCGTCTCTCACTATTTTATTGTTTGTTTTCCTGGAAAATGTGCTTTCGCAAGGTCTGCCAGCAAAAACTGAAAGATACAAAAAGAAGGGTCCGATGTTGCTTTATTCCTGTATGGATGCTGGTTTGAGCTCTTATAATTGGGAAACCAATATCACTAGTTACTACCCAAAGATGTGTCAGTATCAACCATACCTTGGTTCCTTGTTGAGCTGTGCAAACACTTATGCTGATGAAAAGTTTGGAAAGGAGGCCAATAAAACTATGAGCCAACTTTACTCCAAGGTTGTTGAGTACTGTGAAGATTATGGTTCAGCAACATATTCGAAAACTCAATTGGAAGAGATATACCAAAACACAACTGAATACATTCAGGATTTTGAGACTATCACAAACATTTCTTTGCCATTGAGCAATCCAGTCACTGTTAATTCCACTTTGTTAGATCATGCTTTCAGTGCATACAATGGGTTTTATGACAACTATGACATGTCTAATGTTTACGGAGGTATCATCTGCGCATATTGGGGGTTAGTGATGTTCATTGCTACGATCGTCAATTTTATTGGTGCTGCTAGAATAGACCACTACTTTACTGGTCCTGTAGTGAACTGCTTCAGAAAGCATATCACCTTACCGTCAGCTTTCAACGGTAGACATACCGAATATATCGGGTGGAAATATGTTCCAACCTTGATTCCAACAAGACTTGATAGTTTAATTATTTTTGGTTATATCATTGTTCATATTGTTGTTTTGTCGGTGAGATATTATTATGACCCTTACAACATTATTTACAGTTCAAGGTATTTCCAGCTTACTAGATATATTGCTGATAGAACTGGTATCATTGCATTTGCGCATTTACCTTTGATTGTCTTATTTGGGGGGAGAAACAACATCTTCTCTTTCTGTACAGGGTTCAGCTTCTCCTCTTTCATTCAATTTCACAAATGGATCGGAAGAATTATGTTCCTTGACGCTGTCATTCATAGTGCAGCTTGGACAAACTATGGAGTCATGTATGATTATTTGGCTTATTATTACACGGATGTTTATTGGCAATTTGGAGTTGCAGCCACTGTTGCCTCTGGTTTTCTTGTTTTCCAATCCATGGGTGTTTTTAGAAAGTACGGTTATGAGATTTTCTTATACGGGCACTTGATATTTGCTGCTGTTTTCATATACGGTTGCTGGCAGCATTGCTTAGAGCTTGGGTGGATGGAATGGTTATATGGTGCAATTGCATGTTGGTGTGTTGATAGAGTCATTAGAGTCATCAGACTATTTATATTTGGATTTCCCAAGGCTAGAATGGAAGCAGTCGGCCAAGACACCATCAGAATTTCCGTCAAGAAACCAGCTTATTGGAAATCCAAACCTGGTCAATATGCTTTTGTTTATTTCTTGAGACCAACAATGTTTTGGGAATCACACCCATTCACTGTCATGGATTCAACTGTCGTGGACGATGAATTGATATTATACATCAAGGCCAAAAGGGGTATCACAAAAAGAATCATGAGATTTGTTAGCAAGAAACCAGAAGGTCTTGAAATGGGAACAAGAATTGGTATTGAAGGTCCATACGGTGAATCATCTCCGGCTCATAGGTATGATAATGCATTATTATTGGCTGGTGGTAACGGTATTCCTGGTCCATTTAGCCATGCTCTTAAATTATCGCAGTCACAAGATTCAAAGCAGACAGTCAAATTGATCTGGGTTGTTCAAACTTTCGAATCCATGAAATGGTTTGTTGACGAGTTGGCATTATTGGAAAATACGAAAGCTGATGTTGAAGTTTACTTCACAAGGGAAACGGAACTCCCACAGTTTCAAAATTCAAGTCTTTTGAGAGACGAAACATCAAATGAAGAAGAGACAAAAGACGATTACGAGACAAAGTTGGAGGTTGGTTCAAACTCAAGCGACTTGACCTACTTGAGGGGTATTTCCAAATTTATCAAGTTTCACCTCGGTAGACCTAACTTCGAAGATATTGTCGTTTCAAACATAAGAGAGAACCAAGGCTCCACCGCAGTTGTTACTTGTGGTCCTTTCTGTGATAATGTCAGGAAGGTTGTTGCAAACAATTTGGATGCTGCTGGCAACAAACGTGTTGATTTGTTTGAGGAGTTACAGTTGTGGTAATCATTTTTCATTGGATATACAAACTATTCTAAGTATTAATTTGTTTAAAACTTTTCTTTATTATACTAAAAAAAACATTTCGATCATACTAGACATATCTCACCTTCGACACACTCAATTATTCTCAATTTTTCCCAATCACTAGATCAACTCTCTTTCACACATTTATCCCTTTTCTATCTATTATATTTAGGATCAACTTCACCTTGCCGTAAGCGGAGCAAATTACCAATTATCGGCTCTCTATTGGCTAGAAATAGGGTTATGAAGCACTTGTAATTTTTTGCCGGTTCCGCTCAAGATAGAAATTTCAAAGACCGGGCCTGTTTTTAAATCCTGTTTTAATAAAGGTTTTTGCATAAGAAGTACAAGTGCCGGTACTTTTTGTCCCATTTATTAGGAGTACCATAGTGAGAATGAAGAGAAGGAAAAAAAAAAATGAATCATACCAACTCTTCACAACATCTTATAAAAGTAACAGCAGTTCCTATTTCCCCATATTGGAGCGAATTTCAAGACAAACATCACTATTATAGATAAAAATGCCTGCTACAACTGGAGGTTCCCCAAAGACTTTGTACGACAAGGTTTTCGAAGACCATATTGTCCATCAGGATGAATCTGGTTCATACTTATTATACATCGACCGTCATTTGGTCCATGAGGTTACATCTCCTCAGGCTTTTGAAGGTTTGCTGAATGCAAGCAGAAAAGTCAGAAGAATTGATTGTACTTTGGCTACGGTTGATCACAACATCCCAACTGATTCAAGAGCCGACTTGGTATCATTAGATACCTTCATCAAGCAGGATGATTCAAGATTACAAGTCCAAACTTTGGAAAAGAACGTAAAAGATTTTGGCGTTACATATTTCGGTATGGGTGATGATCGTCAAGGTATCGTCCATGTTGTTGGTCCAGAACAAGCATTTACTTTACCTGGTACAACAGTCGTTTGTGGTGACTCGCACACTTCAACGCATGGTGCCTTTGGTGCCTTGGCCTTTGGTATTGGTACCTCAGAAGTCGAACATGTCTTGGCCACTCAAACAATCATTCAAGCCAAGTCTAAAAACATGAAGGTTGAGGTTATTGGTGACTTACAACCAGGTATCACTTCTAAAGATTTGATTTTGTACATCATTGGTGTTATCGGTACAGCTGGTGGTACTGGTACTGTCATTGAATTTTGCGGTAAAGCAATTGAAGATTTATCGATGGAAGCTAGAATGTCAATGTGTAATATGGCTATCGAGGGTGGTGCTAGAGCTGGTATGATCAAACCAGATCAAATAACATATGACTATTTGGAAGGTAGACCTTTGGCTCCAAAAGGCGAGCAATGGGAAAAAGCTCTCAAATACTGGAACACCTTGTTCACAGATGAAGGTGCTGTTTTCGATATTGAAGTTCAAATTCAAGCAGCAGAAATTATTCCAACTATCACTTGGGGTAACTCGCCACAGGATGCTTTACCTATTGATGGCTCGGTCCCAGATCCTGCTAATGTTACAGACCCAGTCAAGAAGTTAGGTATGGAGAGAGCTTTAAAGTATATGGGTTTGATTCCAAATACACCATTAAAAAGTCTCAAAATTGACAAAGCCTTTATTGGTTCCTGTACCAATTCGCGTATAGAAGATTTGAGGGAAGCAGCAAGAGTAGCAAAGGGTAAGAAGAAGGCTGATAGTGTAAAGAGAGTTTTGATCGTTCCAGGTTCCGGTTTGATCAAGAAACAAGCCGAGAGAGAAGGTTTGGATAAGATCTTCATTGAAGCTGGCTTCGAATGGAGAGAAGCTGGTTGTTCGATGTGTCTTGGTATGAATCCAGACATTTTGGATCCAGAAGAGCGTTGTGCTTCTACTTCTAACAGAAACTTTGAAGGTCGTCAAGGTGCCATGTCAAGAACTCATTTAATGTCTCCTGCAATGGCTGCTGCTGCTGCCATTGCTGGCCATTTTGTTGATATCAGAGATGTTGAATACGATAGAACTGAGTTTGCTAGGGTTTCGATCGAACAAGAAGACAGAGCTTTACAAAACGCTGTCTACGCACATGAAAAGGAGATTTTGCCAAGTGGTGAATCTGCCGACGAATACTTGGAAGACATGTTAAATGATACTCCAGCAGATAATCATACACTTCAGGAAACTCCAGATGTTACAAAAGCTGCCCCAGCCGGTATGGATCCATTTGTTACCCTCACAGGTATCACTGCTCCATTGGATAAGGCTAACGTTGATACCGATGCCATCATTCCAAAACAATTCTTGAAGACTATCAAACGTACTGGTTTGAAGGTTGGTTTATTTTACGAGTTGAGATTTGAAAAAGATGCAAATGGTAAGGATGTTGAGACAGATTTTGTTTTGAACGTCGAACCATACAGAAGTGCCGAGATCTTATTGGTAACTGGTGATAATTTTGGTTGTGGTTCATCAAGAGAGCATGCTCCTTGGGCTTTGAAAGATTTTGGTATCAAATCTATCATCGCTCCTTCATTTGGTGATATTTTCTACAATAACTCTTTCAAAAATGGGTTATTGCCAATCAGAGTTGATCAAACCGTCATCAGAGAGGTTTTATATCCACTTGCCAGAGATGGTAAACAGTTAACAATAGACTTACCAAACCAACAAATTGTTGGACCGGATGGTAAAGTTCTTGTCGAAAACTTTGATGTCGAACCTTTCAGAAAGCATTGTTTGATTAATGGTTTGGATGATATTGGAATCACTTTACAAAAAGAGGAGTTCATTAACAAGTATGAGGCTATGAGAAGAGAAAGATTTTCATTCTTAGAAGGTGGTTCAAAATTAATCAAACCAATCAGAGGTACAAAAAAGAGTCCATACGGTAACAAGGCTACAGAATGGTAATTGTTTTCGGTTTTTGCATTTATGTTTACCATCTTTCTTGCTGTTAGTGTAAATTATATAGAATCTATTTATTATTTATTGTCTCTCAATTCAAATTCAATTACTAGGGTATGTATTATGATGGCAATTGTGAATACCTAAGGGTTCGTACAACATGGATAAATGATCAGACCTTTTTCCTCAAAAGCAAAAGAATTGTTTACCAGGGTTTATACACTAGCTACTTTTGATCAATAGGTCCGTATTATCTGAACTGTTTTCTATGACAAGTCCATGCTCATTCGCTAGATGCAAAAGACATATGAAGTAAAAACTGGTGGAAAGTTGTGATCTATCTTGCGGTGGATACTTATCCGCGACCGAACTCACAAGGGTTCTGAAATTTGTAATGAATGTTTGACTTGTCTTGGTCGTATTAGACTCATTATTGGGTTGTTCGACCATACCAGCAGAATCGATACTAGAGGAATCTGGAATAACATCGTTTATTGAGTTCCATAAGTGGTCCTTCAATAACTTAATATCTACTTTGTTAGCAACTCTTTCAAAATTTATGAAATTTGGCTTGAATTTTGTTTGTACAAGCAACAGCGATCCATATCCATTAGCCATACCATTATTATTATTCGGCCCTTCCCAATCAAAGTCGGGCCCTGCAGCGCTTTCATTGACATACAGTGCATCAAACGACTGATGAATTTCACGAATATCCTGCTGAATTATATCATCAATCCTATTGTTTTTGTGGAATAACGGAGTACTTTTTTCATACTCAGTAGCATCCAATAGTTGATCAAATTCTTCTTCGTAAGATCTTTGTCGAAGAACCGTCTTTTTGGTACGAAATAGTCCTGTATTTATCATTTGTGTTGGTTTGATATTGAGATAGATGAATTGCTTGGATGAAAATCCCTGAGAATCGTTTGGCAAAAGATGGAGGTCGTTGGATAGCCATTGCTTTTGAGGTAAATTGATTGGTTTTCCTGTTTGGAAGACGTGACTATCTTCAACTGTATCATCAAAGTCGAGAAAATTGACTCTAAAGCTTTCTTTGCTCAGCTGCTTTCTTTCGGGAACTGAGATCAGATCTACTTTATTACTAATCTTTTCAGCTCCTGATCTCGATAAACGCTGCCTCAAACTTGCTATTTTCCAAAACTCGGGTCCAGCCCGTGCCCTTTCAACAAGATCATTCAAATAACCGACAGCTTCTTGATCAGATTGTTCTTCCGAGTAGACAGTTTTTTCAACAAAATCATCATCGAATAATCTAACCATTGTTGTATTTGGGCCTTCACGAGAATTTTCATCACCAAAGAATGAGTAATGAGTGCTCTGTGGTTTCCCTCGAGGACTCATGTTGCCATCATCATCAAAACCATCGTTTTCAAAAGCATTATTTTCGTTATCAAACATACCAAGGTCATCATTTGCGAAGTCAAATTGTGGTTCGTCTAATTTGGTCAACTGATCCAAAAGGACAGTCAGACTCAGGCCATTTTTGGTTATCTTTTCCAATTCTCTTATGGACGGACATATTTGAAACTGATCATCCCTCCCTTCTTCAAACTTCGGTAGATAAAATGCCAACTCCGAAACATCTATATCAGGGTTATTTCCACTCTTCTCGTAGTTGAGCTCTACCTCTTCGGATTCTACGCTGGTACTTTCAGCTGTATCAAACATTACTTTACAATTTTTACCAATTTTTAACATATTCAATAGTAAACTCTTTGAGCCTCCTTCATCAAAATCTGATAAAGCTTTTTTGAATATTGGATCTACCACTAACTCACTGTCCACTTTTTTATATTGTAGGCTTTTGAATGATTTTACCAATGTAGAGCCCTGTAGTTTCCGTCTTAGTTCTTGTTCTTCGTATTGTTGCTCTAGATCAAAAGACTCATCCTCTTCGTCATTTTCACCGTTTGAATATGGCGTTTCTCTTTGACTCAAGCCAAAGGAAAGTCCACTAAGCAACTTACTCGTCTCGGTTGCTGCGGAGTCAATCCTTGACGTGTAGATCTTGACACACCCATCGAGCGTAGCAGAAGCTTTTTGAAAGTTGATGCCCTCTCCATCTCTCAAGACTGATAAATCGTAAAAGTAGTCAATCAAGGCAACATCCCAACTGTTTGTACTGTTGATTTTCTAACCACCCACCAGCATACATGGCAAACTTGTTAGTAATGTTCAACAAATAGTGACCAATTGTGACATGCCTGTGACTTACATTATCTGAAGCTAACTTGATCCAACCTTCAAACTCATTTTGGCTACCTTCTTCCACCTCCATCTTTGCCTGTTGCTCCTACTGATGTGCGGAAATCTCGTAAGTACAACTTTTCAATTCCTGAGCTCAGAAAACTCAACTCACTTCGAAATAGACTTAAAGGATTCTGAAGGACTGGACTGCGATGACCGTTTATCTGTAACAACAGATGAAACTTGAGCTGAAAAATTTTGAATCACAAAAGTAAACAAAAAAATATTTATTTTTTATTTTTCTTTCCTCGATGCCCTCGAGGTAGAACCTCATCGGCTCAGGCACCATACGAACTACGACAGATCCACGAATCGCATTGGCCTAGAATATAGATAAAAATGGGCTATAGAATTGAGTAAACAACAAAATAAAGATTTAATATAACGCGTAACAGATAAAAAGTAAAGGTAAAATTTTGTAAATACGGACAGACACAATTGTAATAAAACGAGCGATCAAAGCGCACTTAATAGCAAAAAATAGAGCAGATTTCAAAAGCCAAATGGATTGTCTGGAGTAGCATTGGCCAAATTAGCTCTTCCGGTCTTTTGTGGGTTCAAGCCAGATTGGTTGCCAAAACCGAAGCCTGTAGGTTGCTGTTGTAGCGGCGCATTAGCTGGTGCACCGAAAGATGTGGTCTGTGGTTGTAAACCGAATGCACCATTACTTCCATTTTGCGCATTCAAGGTAGAGTTCAGGAACATGTTGTTCATTGAGTTGAACTGCTGATTGAACTCATTTTGCTGGGGCATTCCACCAAAGGTGCTCATTGGCATTGTACCATTATTGAATGTGTTTATAGGCATGGTACCATTGTTGAATGTGTTCGTAGGAATGGAACCATTACTAAATGACACTGGAGGAAAACCACCGCCAGTTTTTTGGCCAAATCCGTTGTTGTTGAACCCTGTTTGTTGAGCTGCTGGAGCACCGAAAGAAGTTGATGGGAACTGTTGGGCACTACCGAATGCGTTTGCTGTGAGAGGAGGCAATGAGCTATTACCACCAAAAGAAGTGGCTGGCATTGCAAAATTTCCTCCAGTCTTTTGAATGAGCATCTGGCCAAACGATGTTTGTGGGATGAAACCAGTTGGCTGTGAATTGACAAAGGACATTTGAGGAGCAAACCCACCTGTCTTCTGCAGTGGTACGTTACTTCCAAAGGAGGTCATCGGCATTCCTGGCATACCCCCAGTCTTTTGTAATGGAATAAATGAACCTGTTGGCTGAAGTGGCAAGTTATTGCCAAATGATGTGATTGGCATTGCTTGTAAACCTCCAGTTTTCTGCAATGGCATGAACGAACCTGTTTGTTGAAGTTGCATATTTGAACCAAAAGTTGTTGATGGCATTCCTTGAAATCCCCCAGTTTTTTGTAATGGCATTAACGAGCCTGTTGGCTGGAGAGGCATATTCAGACCGAACGATGTCATTGGCATTCCTTGTAAACCTCCAGTTTTTTGTAATGGCATCAGAAGGCCAGTTTGCTGAAATGGAAGATAACCAGTAGTTTGTGATGGCAATGCATTGGATGAGGGGATAGGCATGGCCAATCCACCAGTTTTCTGCAATGGAACAAAAGTTCCAGTTGGTTGGAAAGTCATGAAACCGGTAGGGGTAGCTGTTATGAATCCAGCACCAGTTGGTTGATACGGAATATAGTTTCCAATTGGTGTAAAACCAGTTGGCTGGACGGGTATAAACCCAGTTGCTTGCGATGCCAAAGTGCCGCCTGTCGCTTGCGTCTGTACTGACGTCAGCAGATGCGTATTGTTGGCAGTCTTGGTTGGTTCTAATGGTTCTTGCTGATGAAGATTTGTTGATGAGTTCATTGGCTTCAAACTGATCAAATCAGAAATAGAACCGGGCAGTTGGGTTTGAACAGTAGGTTTCTTAGGTTGAGTAAGATCCATTTGTGAGCCAGTCTGTGCAGCTGGCTTGACAGCCCATGGATCATCTTCGAATCTTTGAACTGGTTCAGCATTTTGTTTAATAGGACTCAAACGTGATTTGTCAACTTGATCGTTTGTGTTTGTTCTGTCTGTCTTCAATGCACCATTGGCTTCGGTGAATAGACCACCTGTTGGTTGAGAAGATACTTGAGTCTTACGGTCATATTTGGCATCCAAAAATTTCATAACTCTCAATATATCACCTTCTCTCATACCTAATGTTCTCAATAGTGAAGGAGTAATGTCTTCCAAAATATTGTCATCCATCTGTTCCCTGTTGAAGTTAAATGTATAACGTTGACAATTATTGACGTCAATTCCACAACCAAGGAAAAATTCAAACCAGTCGTAGCTTGGATCGGCGGCTTGACCAACAATTGGTGGAGCAGAAGAATTGACAACAGCAGCTTTTGGTTGGCGATCAACTTCTGGTGCAGCTTCAGGAGCAGGAGCTGGTTTAGGGAGAGCAACAGACATCCCTGTAATCCTTTCAACGTATTCTACATCTTCATTCGATAGCTTCAGAGCTGCAACTGCAATTTTAACACCGTTTGTTTTGTGAAGATGAATTTTACCATCCACACATCCCAAAAACTCAGCCTCGACTTTGAACGAACCTGACTTGTCAATCCATGTACGAACTCTATGTGGGTTTGGTTTTGACTTGTCTGTTGACGATGACGATGGAGCGGATCCGGAACCCGAGTTTGCTGTTTTACGTTCACGTCTTTCACGGTCCTTTTCATCCTGTCTACGAACCCTTTCTCTTTCTTCTCTATCACGTAGTTCCCTCTTTTTCCTATCACGACGATGCTCTCTATCACTGTCTTTCTCTTTTTCCTGTCTTTCTCTATCTTCTCTTTCCTTTTCTCTATCTTTAGCCTTTTGCTTTGCTCTTCTTTTTTTGTTGTTTGGTGATGCAACCCTTTTACTCATCTTGGCAAACAAGTTTGATGATTTCTTCAACTCAACATAATTCGAAGGGATCACACCTTGCTTACCAGTATTTATGTCTTTAACCATCCACCAATCTTTAGATTTAGTATCATTGATGACATAAACATGCTCACCCTGTTTGATAGTCAATTCATCAGGGCTTGCTGCTTCGAAGTCAAATATAATCTTACCAGTTTTGTAACCATTGGCTTTATCTGGAACTGAAGCATCTTTGACTTCTTGTACACCTCTCATAGAAATTGCACCTTTGATATCACCTACAATGGAAAGAATGGCTTCTGCAGAATCTTTTGAACCAGCATGCAACTCAATATTGACATATGGTCTTTCAAATTCAAAAAAGACATGTTTCTTTTCTTGATTGAAGTTCAATAAATTCTTCACCTTCCAACGTCTTGGAGTTTCACCACTGGAAGCTTCTGGAGATAAGTAAATGGTAGCGTTTCCAATACCCAAGGTATATTTTCCTTTCTTCTTACGACCATCTACTTCCTGGACTGGCCATGTGAAAAAGTCATCCTTGACGAAATTGTCTTCATTGACTTCATAGTCATCTGCGTCATCATCTTCTTCTTCGTCGTAGTCATCTTCTTCAGGAGCCAGACCCGTCATATTAGGTCTCATTGGTTTCGGAGGTGGAATATCTTCTTCATCATGAATATATTGAGACGGTCTAGATGGCATTTGTGGAGCAGGCTCTTCATCATGCTGCAGATATCTGTCATCCTTGACAGGAACGCTAGGATTATGTGGGGAAACACTTCTTTGTGGAGGTGGTGGGAACGAGCCATATGCATTTTGGGGAGACTGTGAGACAGTTGGTTGAGATTGCAGAAGTGGCAGAACCGGGGCCAGAGACCCGATTTCGATATAGTTGGAAGGTACAAATCCAAATTGAGTGTTGTTCAAGCCGACTAGGATCCAGTCTGGGTCTGCTGAATCGTAAACATCAAACACATCACCTTCATGGAACGATAACTCTTCTTCTGTTTGCTTTTCGTAATCGTATGAAGCTGTTGCCTTGTTAATGGCAGTTGCTGGTTCGATGTAATTGTTTGGTACCAAACCAACCGGTTCTTCGACATCTGCACCAACCATTCTCTTCTTAAGTTTCCACCAGTCATCCAGATCGGACGTCTCCAAGAGATAAAGCAAATCGTTCTCTGCAATCGTCAATTCTTCTTCATTTTGAGCCTCGTAGTCGTATACAGCTTTGTATATACCGATGAATGCTGACATGGTTTTCTTGATGCCAACTACTTCACACGTTTTTCCAATGCTTTTCAGTGCCTTATCAACCGAG
This sequence comes from Peterozyma toletana, assembly GCA_003706045.2. NCBI lineage: Eukaryota > Fungi > Ascomycota > Pichiomycetes > Alaninales > Pachysolenaceae > Peterozyma > Peterozyma toletana. Next base: position 55,636 of record PPKG02000030.1, read on the forward strand.
TACTTGAATCAATTATTGTATTGTCACAGAACACACAGAATGCAATCAAAAGAGATCAGAATAGTAGTGACTCCTCTAAGATTGGTAATTGATATTATAATCAACCGAATGGATGCACTAGAACTTCAAGAACTCACTTCACCAAGTAGGAAAACGGCAACCTGATTGAAACCGTAATTGACGAGATTTTCGATTTTGAAAGAGGTAGTGTGTTATGACCCAATTGCACCCAAAACGAGGTGACTGTTACAGGAAGTATTCATACTTAATCAGTTCGAATCGGAAAGACAAGATATAATTTACAAAGAAGGAAAGACAAGTCCATATATTCATTACCTAATAGTACATCTGGTGCTAACCATCCAGTAAACCGAGCCACAGCTTGGGGTGGTTTCTGATGAGCCTGTTTCTGCTACTTTTTCTTTGATGATCTGAACTCAGCAATCAACTTCCCAGCTCTGTTGTCCATGTTTCGTTTCAAGTCTTGACGGAATCCCAAGAAAAAGACAATCTCAAAACAGACGAAATATGGAGCGAGAACCAATGCCTGCACTAGATTGTCCAATAGAGCCGGAGCCCTGTGCTCAAACAGCCCATGCCCTATAAACTGGAAGATCCAAGCCAGGACGAAAAGATAGAGCGAGTTGGTAACAACCTGCCTATTGGTTTCAACCGCATGTAGTTGTTCAATCTTGTATGCCAAGAACCATATCATGGGCGTGAAAATCACGCCGTTGGTGATATCCAACACCAAGTAGTAAGAGGTGAAAAAAATCACCATCAAGCCACCAACGTTACCCACGTACCTATCAATGAACGAAAGAAAGGGCTCCGAGACCACTGGTTGTAGATACTCTGTGACATCAAACCGCAAAGGAGTAAGGAACCCAATCGAAGAAAAAAAAATTATCGGTATAAAGATCAAATGAATTAGAACATTCACCTTGTTGAAGTGGTAGGCTCGATAGAAACAAAGCTGGTCCTCTATGTTTAAAAGTGACATTTCTTTGGAGCTCACGGTACGATCAACAAAAGGCAAGGAGATAGCTAGCAGTTTGTTCTCTTATGAATGGTTGATATCCATGTGGGGTTTGGATCAATTTGATGACCATTACACAAAACTTTGAAAAATAATACACGCAGACGCTTTTTCAACCCCAACTGATTGACTCGGCGGTATATATGAAAGAGGGTTACACCGATATATATGTTGATCAGCCAACTGTTGTTACTCACGAAACCTGAATTTTGACTTGGAGGGAAACCCTAGGTGAATTGATTAGACCTTGGTACATTTGAGGAAGCGAGAGGGAGAGAGAGGGAGAGAGAGAGAGTGTGTGTGTGTGAATTAGATTGTAACAGAGCGAAATAGAATGACACAGAGAGACGGTAGATGGATCTATAGTTGGCTGTATATTAACATACATTAGAGGGCAACCTGATAGCTGCTTAGACTTGAAAAAGCCTGAATCATCGACCGAGAGGCCAATTTGAAAAGGTTTCTCAGCATCAACCCTCGTGTAAGACCAGCCTCAAGGGTTTGATGAATGGATTTAGTGCAAGCACACCCTCCAAATGGACACATATCATTTGTACCAGTATCGGCTGTGATTTCACTGAACCATCTGTAAAGATGAAGAAACTGATAGATCACAACTCTTTGATCAATAATGTAGATAGAATCTTGATGCTAATATTAATACGCACTAGAAAAATTATATATATATATCTCAAATCCCATCTATTACAATACGGTAAATTATCCAATTGTAATTGAGTTCTGGAAGTTAGATACTACAATTTTAAAAGACCAAAGACTGTGATTAAAGTAAGCAGATATGAAGCAAATGATATCGATATTGAACTTTTTGGTTGACTGGTCCTACTTGTTAATTCAAGATCCAATCAAAGGATCGATCCTTGATATTTACGATATCTACTCAAGATACTGCAGCGCCAACAGGGTTCCCTTTAATGTTTTTATCAACGAGTTGGGCAGGATCAATAGATTGACATGTGCGATCAAGTTCAACATCGAAAACAAGTCATTGTCAGACATAATCAAGAAAAATGATAAATACTTTTTGAAGATCACATGGATCAACAGGTTCTCGTTGACAATATTGTTAAACCAAATCGAAGTCCCAGAGGTTGTCTCGTTGCTGTCAGTCGAGAGCTTGAGCTCAACTCCCTTCAAATCTGAGTCATCGCCATTGGATATCTTGAATGACTTGATACATAAACAAGCACCAACCGTATCAGCAAACGAATATGATATCTTCACAACAACTACGAGAGAACTGCAATTGAAGCAGTTGAACCTGCTCCTTTCTTTGAAATCTTCAAGATTGAAGTTGACAACGGAAAAGGTAAAACTTACGACACCAATTGTTCCCTTTTATGACGTTTGTAACGATGCTTCTCATATCAGCGTGATCTCCAATATTGTGTCTTACAACCATGTCACAAACGACGTTACCGTAAATGAGATGATGTTGAACAATGTAATCACCAATAATAACAACCAGACCAACGACCACATTGACAAACTATTGGATTGTTTAAACAGCCATATTCATTTCATCCCAATAACCCAACAGCACACGGATCACAAATTGGGGGATTGTTCATACTTGGATACTTGTCATAAAATGTCCTCATGCAGATATTTGCATTACAGCCAACTATTACCCAGAAACTATATCAATAACATTGTCGACGAGAAGGTATTGATTCATAACCAAAATATTGAGCTGAACAGGAGAATATCAAATTACACATGGGGGGAGCCTGTTGGAATTTGCAATAGAGAAGTAAGTCTCAAGAAACAAAAACTTGAATTAACAATAGCATTCACTAACATACACTTTTGAATTTATACGTGGACAGGAAATGCCGGCTCAGTGGATCAACTGTGATGTCAGAAAGTTAGACTTTGATGTGTTGGGCAAATTCTCAGCTGTTGTAGCAGACCCAGCGTGGAATATTCATATGAACGTATGTAAATTTTCTTTTTTGACTCAAGTTTGGCAGAACACTAACAGTATATGAATAGTTACCATATGGAACTTGTAACGATTCTGAACTCTTATCGTTACCGATTGAAAAATTGCAAGATGAAGGCATCCTCTTGCTATGGGTGACTGGTAGATCAATCGAGATTGGTAGAGAAAGTTTCATCAAATGGGGTTACAAGATTGTTGATGAAGTGATTTGGATCAAGACAAACCAGTTGGTTAGAACCATATGCACGGGAAGAACTGGTCATTGGTTGAACCATTCAAAGGAACATTTGTTGATTGGGTGAGTTGGATTATGAACCGAAGCTTAAATAGTTATGAAACAATTTTAGACTAACAAAAGCGCTGAAATCAATCATTTGCCCTTTTTAGCGTTAAGGGAAATCCAAAGTGGTTAAATAATGGATTGGATCCTGATGTCATCGTCTCTTCCACAAGGGAAACAAGCAGAAAACCAGATGAGGTGAGTTAGTTTATAAACATCAAATGTGTTGTGATGCGATAACCCAAAGGAAAGGTTTCAGAAATGATTCGCTTTCCTAATTGGGAAACTACAGAATCATCTCAACATGTATTTTTCCTCCCTTTTTACCCCACCCCCTTCCTCTCTCTACACCAGATACTAACAGTAGCTCTCGTTGGTTTACACGATGCTATTTCAGGTCTATGGAATGGTTGACAGGATTGTTGGACCAAGAAGTAGAAAATTGGAAATATTTGGCAGAAATCATAATACAAGGCCTGGCTGGTTCAGTAAGTAATTCTTCCTTCTCAAGTCTGTTTGAACAATCCATGCTTATACAAGGATTTACTAACAACCCCCAGCTATTGGAAATCAATTAAATGGCAACAAAATCGTTGAAAAAGACGTTGAGATCAAGTATTCCGAATTTCAAAAAAAGAATAGCAGAGCTTAGCGCTTCTTTCTTAAGCAGACCCGCTGCTGTTGAGCGTTCTTTTCCATTTTTTCTTTCATTGAAACTGAGCCATCAACAAGAATTCTCCTCTCGGGTCATATTGCTCAACAGTACGAGCTGAAGCTCAACGCTCTGCTTTGGTTTTGTTAAGTTTTGCTTTGCTTGTGTTAATGTATGGTAGTGTATTTTGTGTAATTTCAAAAGGCCAATAAGATTTCAGCAAATGATTCATTGGTTACATAAGCCAGAAAGGATTTTTCCTTAGTGTGAAGTTTTGTAGGCTGACTTTTCTCTCTTCTCTCAATCTTCAATTTAAACAAAAACATCGTATTTGGTAGAAATATTTGTCCATTGCACAGTTTGATTTTAGATCAATTATATTATATCATACAATAATGTTCAGACAATCATTGAAGAATATTGCTGGCCGTCGTTTTGCCTCATCAAAGGCATGTTTCGAACCAGCTAACCCTGAGGCTGCTAAGGCTTTCCAACAACACATCCATGCTGTTGAAGAACACGCTGCTGCCACCGCCGGTACCTGGAAGAAGGTTTCATACTTCATTGCCTTCCCAGCCATCGCATTAACTGCCATCAACACATATTTTATCGAAGCTGAACACGCCGAACACAGAGAACACTCAAAGCACTTGAGTGATGAAGAATGGCCAACCCAATACGATTACCAAAACGTCAGAAAGAAGGATTTCTTCTGGGGTGATGGTGATAAGACTTTATTCTGGAACTCAGACTGTAACAGAAACATTAAAAGTGCTTAGGAAGGTTGCTGCATTAAGATGAATTTCAAACGAAATTGGATTTCGAGGACCTGTGTTTGTTTTTTAGGTTTATTTATTTTAAGAGATAAAGAGTAGAAGAGTAATTTATAACAATTAGTTTTATAACGAGTAAGCTGGGAAAGAAGAATCTTTTCAAGAGCTGATGTATAATACAGTAAAATGCGAAGTACTACAGGTATTTTCTCCGACTAACTCTACTTCAGCCTGCTTCATGGCTTTCTGCATTACAATCATTCTAAACTCATTCATGACACCTTTGTTGAAATTGCGAAGGTCACCCTGACGGTAGTCTTTTAGTGGATTTGCTTCCTTGATTTGCATCCTAGTTCTCTCATCTAGAGGAGTAATTCGATCTCCGATGTTTTAAAGAACTGACATTGAAACGAGCGAGCTGGATGGATGTAAATAAAGCTATGGTCATTTTAAAATTGACAAAATATTTACGGGCAATTCACGAGTGAGAGTAGAAATGTTATGATAGGGAGAAATAAAAAATGCATCAAAAGGGAGCTTAATGAGACAAAGTAAAACCAATAGAGAAAAATGTACAAAACAATTATTGCAGTGAAAAAGAAAAATTATCTAATCACTTATATAGTATTAGTATAACATTATCGGGGGCAATCCAGTGTTCATATAGTAAATTCTAAATCAGCAAGTGGAATGGAAGAAATATAAAAACATTAAGCAATTAACGACAAAAAAAATGCATCTAGTTCTCAAAACCTTTATCAATGGGGTAATCAAGCACCTTGGTGTTTGTTAGACGGTTGAAAAAATGTACAAGTTATTAGTTGCAGCAATTGCGACACTATTTTCTTGTGGATGCCAACTCAAATGTAATATACTCTTCTTGAAATCAATTGTTTCGAAATCGACTTGTTTTCTGGTCATTGTTAAACCTCCATTTGAGCTCAATGTTAAATTGTTGTTATTGTTATTGTTTCCTCTTCTCTTTTGTGGCTGTTGACTCTTTTTGTTTGATTTGAATGCACTCTTATCAGCTTGTAATACAATTTCTGAATCTGCAGGGTAGACATCTGGACTTGTTACATCTGGATAAATCATAAAGTTGTTATTGTAGCTACCCGTCATAATCGACTTGTTATCACCGGAAAATTGAACTTCAAACTTATCAAATATGGCATCGTTCTCATAAGTATCACACAATCTTTCTCTCAAATTTTCATGGATATCAATGGTCTGTATTGGTTCTGACTCCATTGCTATATCCCAAATCTTAACAGTCATGTAATCTCTACTAGCAATATACTTACCGTTTGAGGAAAATTTAACATCACTGATTGACGATGTGATTTCAGTGAAAAAGTTGTGACTTGATGGATCCATGTATTCTTCAAAGACTTTGGCATGCTGATCGCACAATGAATTTTCTCTCATATCCGATAACTTGATTGTACCTTTTGATGATGAATACATAAATAGATTACAGTTAACTGGGTGGAATTCTGCACTTGTTATAACTTCTGTCAACTCTTCCATATTAGCAGGTTTGATATCAACGATGTTGAATGACTGGTCTGGAATTCCCAAGTTCCACAAATTTATCCTCAAATCATCTGATGATATAAAGGTTTCATCATCAGAATTTACACTTATGGAATTGATATGATAAGCATGTGCATTTGAGAAGATTCTTTTTGGTTGTGCTGCAATTATTGTATCGTGTAATGTTAATTTAGGTAAATGTAAATTTTTTATTGATAATAACGATTTTGTTGCATTGGCTGAGGCGCTACTTCCTGCAAAGCTGAAACTGTTGAATGGATTTGATGCTGATGATAAAGAACTTGAATCGTTCAAATTGGTTTCACTAACCATTTTGATTTGCTTTTCAAAAACTTTCCATAATTTTATAGTCTTATCATTTGTAGATAACAAGTAATTCGAATCGTTTGACCGTTTGAGCCACTTGATCTTGTTTATCTTCTCTTCGATTTCCAAAGATTTCAAATAATCGAATTCTGCATCATGACTCTGAAACTCGGTATAGAATCTATATTCGCAATTCTTTTTGTTTTCGTTTCTTTCAAATAGAACAACTCTACCGCCTCTATCACCAGTGGCTAAAAAATCACCAGTGTGATCAAATTCGACGGTCGAGATGATATCAGCTTCAGTGATATTCTCTATATCTCCCTTGTCTCCAAAACATTGGGAAAATTTCCAGGTCTCGCTAGCCATATTTTATCGCTGTGTACAGTATTCGCTTCTGTTTTCTGCCTTATGAGTGGGATTGCACTTTGTCCAACTGTTTTTCTTTTATATCGAGTAACAATGAGGATGGTGAAGCTGATGGAAGACTATATATGATTAATCACCTCTCAGTTGATTGTGTGAATAGTATACTTGTTGTATTGGTTTAGAAATGATGCCTGTCGCTTAAACCTCGGTTTTTGAAATGTACAAACTTGATGGTATTACTAGAGATGTGATTCTATACAAATCTTTCAAAGAATAAGATATATGTGTCTGGCGCTTGAAAGATAAGTTGGATTGATTGAAATACACTTCAATACCTCTTGTGTGAATGTAACGTGTTGCTCGATGATTTCATACCTGAATCCGAACCACCTTCATCAAGCTTTTTGCAGCAGAAAAAAACTCATCAACTTTGCTTGCACTACCGTTTGAGCAAATGGTCAACTGTGTTAAATTGGCCAAGCAGACAGCCAGCCAAACAGCCAGCCAACCATTTCTACGAAGTGACAAGTGAATAATGTTTTTATAAGAGACTTTTTAAATGTATTAAAAAGAAAAAAAACACAGATATACAACATGACAGAAAGAGACACACTAAAACAGACTAAAACCTTTTATTGAATAAGAATTTAACATTATTAAAAGATAAACTAATAAGACAATCTCAAAACCGGTATGATATGATATAACAATAAATCAGTTTTTGATTGTTTAGGCCTTAGCAGCAGCAGCGGCTGGGACAACCTTCTTCTCCTTGTTGAATCTTTGTCTTTGTGGTGGAGCTCTGATTCTTCTGTCAGTTCTTGATCTAACTCTGACAATTCTGGCGTGAATAGCACATGAGATACAGTAGTGTAACTTGTTGTATAACTTTGGTAAAGCGTATTCGGCGTAAACTGAGGCTTCTGATAAATCTCTAACAGCAGCGGCTTCAACCATGTTTCTGATAGTGACTCTCTTGATGGCCTTGTCCTTTGGAACACATCTTGCACAGTTAATACATCTAACTGGCTTGACGTGACCTCTACCCTTCTTGTTTCTACCGTTTGATGATCTCTTCTTTGGCATATTGACTATTGAGAAATGATTTGTGAAAAATTATGTTAGTAGTGACTTTAAAAGAAGAAAAAATAGCAGTCAGACATATCACGAGAATGGCGCCAAACACCCACTGGAGAAGATTCGAGAGCCTTAGCAGACACCGAGGTTTGACTCGCATTGGGCAGAAGAGAGAGAGAGAGAGAGAGAGTGTGTGTGTGTGTGTGAGTGTGTGTCCATGGGCGAATGCATCCATCCAACCTGGCCGACAATCCAGCACTGTTGCTGCTGCTGCTGCTGCTGCTTCCCATCATGCTGACCCAGCCGTTGTTTCTACAAGCTGCTCCTCTGTGGTCTCCCAGGTCTCTTACAGCTGCTCACCGCCGTGGCGCTTTTGTATCTCTAATCCTCACTGAAATTGATAAATCTCGGCCTCTTGCCATTGCTCAGCTTGCCTCACACACCCCATTCTCATGATACGCTTCCTTTGCATTGGCTACCACATACCTATTATTGATTATGATTCTTCAAAAACTATACTTGCTCTATGCTGCTCTATGCGAACTTTTGGTTTTATAAAAATCGAATCACTCTAGCACACAGCATTGGACTCCAACCAGGCTGGTGAAGTGTGAATAATTTTTTCCTCCACTATGGGATCTATTGACACGCAAATTTCCCCAATGCCCCAATTCGCACTTTTGTTGGCAGTCCCAATACCCAACCAAACCTCAGCTTACACAGCGAGCGCGCACCCAAAAAACACGTTTGACGATGTTTCAAGACGTGCTGCGAGTTGCGCGCACACTAACTATACGGTGCGTGTAAATATCAAAATAGCAGTCACAAATTTCCACTTTTGGCACTTTTCTCAAATGAGCCCAAATTATGTAAGATATTACATAATATCTGGAAATTTCCACACGACCTTTCGATTTCCGTGATTTACGAAAACGGACTTTTGGCGCCAGGCCAACGACCAAGATATGTCTTTGGTGTCTCTGTGCACGACCGCCAATGGGCCAATCAAGTTTTCCTAAAATGAATTAGGTGAAAAAATATAAGCTGTTTTTTCCCTTAAGTATGGGAAGCGCAGTGTAGGAGTAAATGGTGAGATTTTTCTCTCAATGTTTATATTGGCAAAAGCTTTATATAGCTGGTGAATCTGTGTAAATTTGAGTAATTTTTCGAAAGATTCCATATTCTAGGTACTCAAAGCCATATACATATCGGTAGGTGTCATTGGAGGCTAGCGCTTCGTGGGCCCGGTCTCGGTATGCTTCAGAGACGGGTGTGTGTCTGGATGGAAGAAGTTTGCGAATTTGTGAATTTGTGAATTTGCGGTTTTGTAGATTGGTGCCAGCACCAGCATTGGTCGGAGTGGGTATCTGGGCGTAGTGTTCCTGTCGAGGTGGGTGCCATGGATGCGCTGTTTGGGATCAAGTGATTTGAACTGGGTGCCACTGGGTCCAGCTGGACCCAGTTGGACTCCATTAGGCTTTGGAAGCTTCGCACTTGCAATCTTGGATATTTGTGTTGCACCGCAAGCCACCCACCACTCACCCTCCATCGCCTTGCTGGGCTCTTCACTAAGGCCTCTGGAGCCAGTTTCACAGTGGGGGAATCCACCGATCACAAAAATCGCCTGCCGAAAGTTGTCAATACCTGATCGCAGCCCACGAAGCTGTTATGACATCACTACTAGCTCAAAATACTAACATGACTTCTGCTCTCTTTGACAAGTATAGAAAAATCAAAAACAATGTTTAGATCATCATTAAGATTAGCTCGTCCAGCTCAAAGATTATTCTCAACCTCAGTTGCCATGAGAAATGCCGCCCCACCAGCATTCAAGACTGCTGCCAACTTGTCCCAAGTTGAAGGTAAAGAGAACTTGGTTGGTCCAGGTGCCAAGGAAGGTACCGTTCCATCTGATTTAGATCAAGCTACCGGGTTGGAAAGATTTGAATTGTTGGGTAAATTAGAAGGTGTTGAAGTTTTCGACAACGTTCCATTGGACTCATCAAGAACAGGTACCATCCTGAATCCTATCATCATCGACTCATACGATGATTACAGATATGTCGGTTGTACCGGTGCCCCAGCCGACTCACATCACATCCAATGGTTGAAGCCAACCATTGAAAAGGTTGGTAGATGTTGGGAATGTGGTTCAGTTTACAAGTTGAACTACATCGGTAACCCAGACCTTGAACACCATTAAACTATTTAATCCTTTTTATTTTGTTGATCATATTATTTGGGTGTTAATTTACGAAGAAGTTGTTTGAAATCACGAGGGAGTTTATCCGAGAGAAAGAAAGAAAGAAAGAAAGAGAGGAAGAAAGAAAGAAAAAGAAAGGGGTTACATGTCATTGTTGTCTTAATAAACTCACTATCACTATTACTTATTTGTATGGTCTAATTTATTTTGTTATTGTTCATTTTAGTTTTTATTTTTTGTTAGATTTTTTGTATCGAAAGAAATCCTTTTCATATATATATATATAGAAAGAAAGAATTGTGCATAAAGGGGTAAAATGACTGACAAAAGTAGTACTGCCATGTTCAATGGACATGCAATATTGTGGATATCAAGCCAACCAACCAACCAACGAATGAGAAGATCGAGAAGTATTTCATTCTGCTCAAAGCTCAAAGTGGTATAAAACGTGGAGAAACGCGGCAGGAAAATTAATATACATTTTTCATACTGCGGTACTTCAACCATTATCAAATACGAAAGATTTGAGATAGATCAAATGACAAATAAGAAACCACAGGTGTTGTTTCTTGGTGAACCGAACGATTCCTCCTTTGAATACCAAGAATTTCTGAGCAAATATGAGTGTATCGTAAGTCGGAGTACAAGTTCAACGAGTTTTCCACTTTTCATCTACTAATATTGTTTTGATGTAATCGATTTAGAACCATATTTTAACCACTAGAGAACAATTGCTTGCTGATTTTGATGGAAAGTTTAGTAATGTTGAAGCAATTTATGGTGCATTCTTGGGGTTCGTCCCTGTTGGGGGGTTTAACAAAGAGTTGATTGATCATGCACCAAAGTCTCTCAAGATCGTTACCGCTTGTTCAATTGGTTATGACTCTTATGATGCTTCTGGTCTTGCCAGAAGAGGGATAGTATTAGCAAACACACCTTCACTAGGGTCTGAATACGTTGCTGATCTCGTTCTATATCACACATTGCAATCTTTCAGACTCTTTAAAGTTTTTGAAGAGTCATTGATCCAAACTGAGAATACTATCAGCTCAAGAGCTGCATTACAAGATCAATTCATTGATGTTGAAGATGGAAAGTTGAAGAAGGAAGCTGGGTCCAGCAAGTATCATTCTGGTTATGCATTTGGTCATCATATTGGTAATAGATATCCAATCACTTCTCCATTTGATAAGACAGCTGTTATTGTTGGCTTTGGTAACATTGGAAAGAATGTGGCTAAAAGATTAGCTGCCATTGGCATGAAAATTGCTTACATCAAAAGATCCAAGTTGTCCCAAGAGGAAGAGTCAAACTTGCAATATCCAGTTACTTTCTATGAAAATTTGAAAGCAGCTGCACCAGTTGCTGATTTGGTTGTTTTCTCGTTACCTGGAACTCCTGAAACTAAACATATGTATAACAAAGATATCATCGACTTGTTGCCATTTGGATCAAGGGTTATCAACGTAGGTAGGGGCTCAATTATTAATGAACTTGATCTTATTGAAGGCTTAAAGAAGGATAAAGTAGCTTTTGCTGGTTTAGACGTTTTTGAAAATGAGCCATCAGTAAATCCACTGCTAATTGGTAGAAAAAATGTATTATGCACTCCACATATCGGGAGTGCCACCATTGAAAATTTCAACGATTCTTCAATCTACTGTTTGAGAAACATTGATGCCGTTTTGACAAAAGGTGAAAACGGATGCACTTCCAGAGTCAATTAAACCTCTTTTACAAACAGGCGATAAAGATTTTTTGATTACTAAAGTGTAAAACTAAGGTTGTCAAATATTATCTTTTCTCTTTTTTGAATTTTTACTCGAAGTCAATTAGCTCTATACTTCACTACTTCTTATCCTACAGGACTTTTGAACCAAAAACGTCACTCAGATTCCGTTAACAGAACTACCAGTTCTTCACAACAATAAAAAACATCTTGAGTTGTGAAGCGATACCAACTATCCAAACCATGCGCTTCTGACATGTAAAAAGATCAATTAATAAAATGAAATTGACTGTCTTCATAAATCTAAAACGAGAATTGACCTTATTGATCACCTACCTTCTATTAAATATTCATACAAAAAACCACATCTATGATCGAACGAAAGAAGAAATTGAGTTTATACCGATGAAGCCACTCAAGTTGAAGGACAGCAATTGTTTAATGATAATCTTCAGTGTCTAGCTTGTACCTAAGATACAATCAAGAACAAATCTATCCTTCAAGAACAGATGTCAACAAAAGCCAATAAGCAGTTGATGAGGAAATTCAAAAACTGAGGAGATTATGAAATTTGAAGGATGGTGGGTGATGGTTTTTCTCAATTGTAACCCCCCACCCCATCGGGTCCTCAAAGTAGATTGCAAAACTCTTATAAACTGTCTTTGGGCAGTTGTATCATTGATCTAACATGAGTCTGGCTCAAAAGTTAAGAACCTTCTCAGTTTAACTTTCTCTGCTTCGCTCTTCTACTACGTTTTGAAGCACTTGGATTTGAATCAGTGCTTTCGTGGTCCTCGATTTTTGACGTTTTCAACTCATTTTTGATCTCATTTTTGATCTCATTTTTTAAACTGTTTTTCAACTCGCCTAATTGTTCAAGCAATTTTTCGCTGAAGCTTGCCAAATCATTTTTGGTTTCGTCAATCCTTTCACTTATTTCTCTCAAACTTTCCTGAAACTCTGCTTGCTGTGTTTTTATATCGTTATTTATTGCTGCCTGATTATTAGACACTTCTTTTTGAAGATTTGAAACTTTATCGTTAGTAAAAGCCACCATGGAGGTAAATGAGTCTTTAATCTCTTTGATCAATCGTTCGTCATTTTCGGAGAATTTCCAATCTATCAAGTCCGATATATTCTTGGGATTATCTGATGAGTTTGAGCTAGGTATCTTACCGCGTTTCATAAGCTCACTAAATTCATCTTGATTATGCTTTCTTTTCTTCGGGGGGTTGATAATCAACGTATTGAAAGATTCTCTCGATGAATCATCTAATGCATTATCACTAGACGTACATGCCGCCAAAGGTAACTGAGAGTCGGCGGAGACACCAGAGCTACTTCTTGGTTTATTTTCATAAATTATAGAAGAGCTTCCGTTGGAATAGTGAAGTATTGTCGAATCACTGCTATTGGCAGATACAAAACCTGGATTCATTCCTAGCTCCGTTGTGATTTGATTTGCATATAAGTTAACCTGATTCACAATTTCCTTTGATAGTTCTTCATTGTTGATAAACTCAGGGTTCACCCACAAGTTATTACCCAGCTCCAATATCAAAAGCTTTACAACGATTGAATAGAGCTCATTCATTGATGTATTGACTTGATTTGAAGGGGAAAGCGGAGCAGAAGACTCTAACTCCTTTTCAAATTTCTTAGCCTTTGTGTATAAAACATAAAATCTCTCACGGCACTGTCTATGATTTCTATCAACCTTATTAGAATCATTATTACAGAAACTCATCTTGTTGGACACCAAGTCCCAAAATTTTTTCAACGGCTCAACATGAATGATTTGTCGATGATATGTTAAAACCACTCTTAGTAATAGTTCGTCCTCTAGCTCTGTCCAATTGTGCCTTTTGGAACCCGTAACTGCGGTCATCTTTTGCGAATATGGAGATAGTAGTTTATTTTCATGCGTTATTTCTTCAGCTGGGTTCAACAAACTATTGATACTTCCGGTGACTTGTTGATTCAGGATCTCTTGTTTTGGCAGGAAGGATTGAAAAGACGGAACTTGTCCCATTGGTGGATGGTACTGTGAAACCAGATGGTCATATGACCCAATTCTGTTATTGTTATGCAGTGGTGTTTGTATGTGGTATGGAGAAGGTGGAACGGCACCATAATAATCTTGATTGTTTGGCGTCATACCCTGAGGGTAGTCATAAGGGGAGATGTTTTGGTGATGATTCATTGGAGTATGTGCCACGTACTGAGAAGAGTGATAAGTATGAGCTTGTTGTGGAGTTGGCTGATGGCTTGAGGACATGTTTTGTATCAACAGGCCTCTTGCTGGAGGTGCCATCTGCATATGGGGTAGAGGTTGGTGATATTGCTGTTGGTGCTGCTGATCCAGTTGGATCATGACAGATGGTGGGTTATCTGAAGAACCCGGGTCCCTATTTGGAAGTGCTCTCTCGTTTGACATCTTGTGAGATTTGTTCAAAGTATCAGCTTTGATAGTCGCCAGGGCCGAATCCGTATCCGTTATCACTCGGGTGTGTTGGGTTGTGGTATCAAGGTATCCGGGTCCAAAAGATATCAATAAGGTGAGTTCCCGCTTGCAACTGAAAATCAATCTTGGGATTTGGTGCTGCTAGATCGATGAATTTATTTGCAAAATGCTAAAGTTTGAGCAGGCCTCCATACAAACTCTTTGGGATCAAAAAACGGTAGACTCTGCGAGAGCCACCCAAGACTGGGTTTCTTTTTTCTCTACAGCTGTTCCATTTGCCTAACGCTCAGAAACCACCCCCTTTTTATTATGTAATTAGTTGCAGACACTCGAGCGTTGGATTAGTCCAAAGGGAAACAACCCAGGTGAGGTAAAGCAAGAGATGTTGTGTTTCACCCACGAACTGCAATGCTCTTTTCACAGACTATTACACCCTCCCACTGCTTTTGGGGTTGCAAATAATAAGTCTGGAGCCTCTATTGTATTCAAACTTAACCAGATGCTTGCCTTAACTCAAAATCCAGAACCACAGGCGTTGCGTGTTTGCGTAGCCCAGACCCCAACCACCCAAACGCACACATACAAACTCCACCCAAATACATGATGTTGGTCAAGCTTGGAAGCCTATCGCTTGTTTCCCTGGGCTTTGGTCTGTGTATTTGCTGGGTGCGATTTACGCTTAAAGCTATCCCGAATGTACTTAAACCTGTTTAAGTTTTGCATTGGGTTTTTCAAACAGCAGTAGGCTGCATATGTATGGTCTAATTTGAGCTCTCCTCCAATTTCTCGGTCCGTGTTTTTCAAGGCAAAGATCAGGCAGACGTAAGACTAACCTAAAGTAATTTTTTGAATTTTGGGCTCCAATGCTGCTCGGGCGGTTAGCACCAACTAGCGCCGGAGTTCCAGATTATGAGTGTGGCTGGTGACATCCGAAGTCTTCAGGTAGCCGTTGGCCAAACCATACCTAGCGTTAGTCTGGCACGATTAGGTTTGTGCAAAAGGGAACGTATGCCCTAGTCTTGAACAGGTTGTGAAACAATCTAGTCGTTTACCATTAGACGAGTGAGCGAAACATTTGTTTGGTAGAGGGGAATGGGCCACGGCCCAACAGAAAGAAGCAGACAGACGTAAAAGAGAAAAAAAAATACAACGTACAGAAAATAGACTACGGAAGAAAAAGTCAAACCAACAGAACCCCAAGCCTTTTTGTTTCCAACTGCTCGTTGACGTGTTGTTCATCCTTAGCGTATAAGGGCCAAGTCGAGTAGTGGTAGTTGTCATTAGTGTAGAAGTATGGTCGATCATACTTTGTCAACTCCAAGCCGTTTTTCAACCTGTAGACCAAGTCCGGGTTTGACGAGAAGTACCTTGCAAACCCAATCATCGTTCTGTTGCGGCCTCTGTCTAGATCGCGCCTCAAGATCTTGTAGTTGTCATCGCGGTCCCCAAGATAGTTGCCGGCCCTCAAGACATTTCCATGCCAAACCTGATAGACCCAATCGTTCGACTTGAGGCCCGAAACCTCAACCGAGTCTGTGGTGACATCGTAGTGACCAATAACACGACCTTCCACGATTGAGACATAGGCCAATTGATTACCCTCTTTTGCCCTTCTCTGTAGCTCCGACAAAAGGTACGAATTGATGGCAATAGGATTGATGGCTTCATCGATACCTTTCATACCACCATATGGGCTCCATGGCGACAATCTAATCCCAACTCTCTCTGCCCCAAACTCATTGATCAACAAATCGATAATTTCCAAGGTTAATCTAGAGCGGTTTTCTATAGAGCCACCATACTTGTCAACTCTCAGGTTCGAGGAAGGCTGTAGAAATTCATCCAAAAGATAAGCATTACCGTTGTGAACTTCAACATAATCAAACCCTGATGTTTCGATTGCCAATTTGGCTGCTTTCAAATAATCTTGCTTGATCTCTTCAATATCGCTGATTGCTAATTCATGAATTTCCATACCTTCCAGTTTGGCCAAGCTCTCAGACTCAATATCTTGCCATATTGGTGATGGTGCAATGATCGGTTTGTTCAACCTCTTCATTTCAGCTGGATTTGCCATTCTACCCAAGTTCCAAAGTTGACTGGTCATGAAGGAACCGTTTTCATGAACCTTGTCAACAATTATTTTCCACAGTTGAGCCTGAGATTGATTGTAGATTCCAGGAGCATGTGCTAACCCAGAAGCACCAGGTGATATAAATGTGGCTTCAGAGATGATCAAACCACCATTATCCTTTGATCTTTGATCATAGTAATTTAGCATCAAATCGGTTGGTACACCGTCAATTGTGTTTCTACATCTTGTTGTAGGTGAGTGGAAAATTCTGTGGTTCAAGGTGTTTTTTCCAATCTTGATTGGTTGAAATAAATTTGTTGAACCTAATCCGTATGATGCATTCGACATGGCTTTGCGTGAAAGATTATTGACTTAATCGTTTGGCTGGTAGAGTTTTAACCTGATTTGAAAGAAATATTGGCTTAATTGAAAATCTATAATTTGAGAAATGAGTTGATCTTTTTATACGGAGTGGGTGATTACTAATTAAGTTTCTCATTTCTACCCATCTTGATAGTTAACAAAGTTACTCTCAGGCCATTTTGGCAGTAACATCATTTTCGGACTTTGTCTGTGTCAAAAATTTCTAATCTCTAAAATCCGTAGTATTGACGGATTAAACGACCAATTTGATTTTGAGCGATTTGATGAGTGGATGAGTGATTCTAAAGCATTACTAACACTCATTACAAATTTCGCACTCATTTGTCATGAGAAGACAGTTTTGAAGTGCCTGGAACTATGGTGAAAGCACATTCAATCGATAACCCCAAAAAAGAATTTAAGCCGATTTGAATAAACCCGAAATAAAGCAACAAGTGACAACTGAAAAGTAAAAAGAAAATCGCAAACTTTAAAGAACCAGGTGGCATGTTTTGAATTGAGTGTCTAGATAGATACCATCAAGCCTGAATATAAGTCCGATGTTCTACATCATAGAATGTAGATAGGTGATCTAAATCACCTCATATGTTTCTTTTGCTATTTTTTTTTTTTTTGATTTCTCCATATTATATAGACACAGTTTAAGCGTCTTGAGTCAAAATGAATACTATATGATAAGCAAGATATACTTAGCAACTATCACACAGACTTTGAGACTTGTAAACATAAAAAAAAAAGAAAAAGATAACCATAACACAGGAAACAAGAGAGTTTCATGAAACTCCATCAAATATGAAACACAGAAGCAACAAACACCATACGACACATAAAAGAGAGAGTGGACGTAGGAGCAATAAATAATAATCAACAGACTCCTCAAGAAAAGTAAAATATTCAAGACAAATCCCCCAACCATTTTCTCATTCTTTTTTCGTAACCATCAAACGCTCCAACTCTTCCAATCTCTTCAGCTCCTCCAGCTTCTCGGCCTTCTTTTTGGCCTTAGCCTCCTTTAACTTCTTACACCTTTTATCATCTCTTAAGTAGTCGATATGACTTTCGAATTGGCTGCACATTTCAAACAAGCATTCGTCTTGCAAATACAGGAAGTCGAAGCCATTAACGCACACCAACTCTTTCATACTTTCAAACAACCTCAATTCGAAATCATAGTCGAAATGTTGGCTGTTCATGGTATTTGAGCCCAAAAATCTCAATCTCTTGTTCGTCTTGGAATCAAAGAGCATTTTGTTTTTGGTTGGGTGTAATTTTGGGAAGTTCAAATGGAAAAACGTTGGTTGTAACTCATCATTTTTAATGATGTGAATCTTGTCGTCACCCAATTCGGCATTAGCCTTATCTAGGGAATCATACTGTTTACCATTCAGTACCAAACTTTCCAAATTTTTCCTCACAATCTCGTATGACTGCGCAGGATCATAATGTAACATTCCATGCCCTGAAAACCCATTTGAATCATGTGCACCCAAGATTCCAATTCTATCTATTTGATAGTATGGCTCACCAAGGACATGTGCGGCGCTGATAAAAGTCTCTTTATCACCTTCACCAGCTGTACCTTGAGATAATATTGAGTAGTAGCATTTTGGCCCATACATGTTATAGTAGAAGGCAAGAAGCAAACTTCTAATATGCATTGTTTTGTTTATGAACATTTGTCCAGATTCTGTTGAAGCATCAGGGATCGTTCCTTCGAAATCGTGAAATGGAATTAATTGTGGGTCTTTTTTCTCAAGGTTTTGCTTTATATACGTCTGATACGGTGAATCATTATACCTTACCCTCTTTGTGTTGTCATATTTCTTGTTTGCAATGTTGTAATAATTTGGATTTGTTGTTCTTCTCCAATAATCAGGGAAAAATATCATACCAGTTGTGGTATACGGTTCCAAGCTGAAAAATTTATCGGGATCTTGCAAAATGATATCGTCGGCATCCAACAATAGAATGTCACTGAATGATGAATACAATATGGCCAATGACTTGTATTGATAACCCTTGAACAAACCATCCTGGTAGGTATCCCTACCTATCAAGTCAGGCAATAGGATACAACGAACTGGTCCATAATGTTCATTTGCCTTTGAACATAGTTCAGGCTCATATTCCTCATCGGATGGAATGAATATTTCCACAGGTAATGTGGAGCCGGTCAACCTCAACATCTTCAAGCTAATCATACCCAACCAAGAGTACTTCCCACCACCGACCATCACGATACCTTTGCCCTTGTAAATGTTTTCAAATTGTTCCAAAGCTGGTAGCGATTTGACTATGGCTGAGTGTTGCTCGGTCAACGATTGCACCTGCTTAGGCTTCATATTGATGAAGCTTGTCAACAACAACTTCTCGTCCAGTCTGAAGATCTCGTTATCCCCATTACGCTTGCTTGGCGCTGTTTTATCCGGGTTGAGGTAGACGAGTTTGCCAACCGTTGGCTTTGTGTTGAGGAAAAGATCGATGTACTTTCTCAAGTTGACCTGGATCTTGGACGAGATGATGTTGTAGTTTTTCAAGCTCAACCGCTCTTCTTCCTTTGTGATGCTGTACTTGGTCTTGTGCAACGACGATTGTGATATTGGCGACTTCAAGGTGTACGAGAGGTCGTCTTCGAGCTGGTATTCGACGGTGATGTTCTCTGGGGCCGCCTCCGGTGTGGAGGTGCCATTCAGCTGCTGCTCCGCGTCGACATTGTGGGTACCAGCACCACCAACATCACCAACAATACGAGCAACCCCTCCCTCCTCATTGAAAAGGCTGAACAACTGGAACCCGACGTAAATCAAACCAAGCGAAAGCACGAGTTTGATAGACCCAAGCCTCATTGACCTCGAGGTGAGGTTGCATCTTCTATAGAAGGCCTTTTTACGATACTTTTCATCGACTCTTTCCATCCTCTACACTGAAAGCTATAATCCTAAGCGTACACTCAGTCCATCGGCAAGATACAGCACTGTAGACACAAGTATAAGCAACAGGTGGCTTTTTTTATCACTTTTATATATATGGAAAAGCCATATCTCTGGGGCCTCTTTTTCGATTTTTTGGACTTTTTTTTTGGGGTTTTTCTGGTTTTTGGTGTTTTGGATTATTATTTTTTTTTTCTTTTGATTTTCCTCTTTGTTTCTCTTCCCTTTCCTTCAAAGTATGACGACGAGCGAGCACTAATTATAGATTCTAAACAGAGACTGACTCGCTGAAGACTAGCACACACACACCATCCGGCCAGGCACAACGCCATGTTTCAAGTGCATTTTTATGGTTTAGTTCGATTCAACCATAGCACAGCGAACATCTGCACTATAAATTTTCAAATAGCGTACTTATCGATTGACGATTGACAGTTAATCGACAATCGTCAGGTGTCGATCAACACCAGTTGACACATTTTGTTAATGGGCCTGAATAGCACACGAGGTGTTTGAGGCTACCAACCGCTACACACTCACGCTGATAGAATCCAAGTAAAAACAGCACATTGTGAGGGGTTACGTAATCTATTAAAAAATGCCTAGCAACCGAGCCCAGATCTATTATTAACTTTTTCTTTTTGCTGTTGAGTTGCAATTCTAGATCCTTGCATGCGTCTGTTAGCGCCGCAGGCGCAGACTAGGAACACGGAGATGTGAGTGTTTTTCCGATACACGACCGGCTGGTGTGACAGGATGACAACAACTGCGCTAGGGCAAGACATCAAAAATCGAGGCGAGGCTTAGCGCATCACTGCACCCACACATTGTTGCATCTATACATACTGCGCCATTTGGAGACAAGTCGAAAGCCCCCGTTACTTGCTCTGTTTGTTTGGTTTGGTTTGGTTTGGTTTGGTTTGTTTACACATAGAACAGGAGAACAGGAGAACAAGGGAACAAACAAAGGATAACGCTTTCATCCATCACAGGCACACATGGCGAGCATAAATACACCCCAGAAAAGAATAGACGAGTCGATGGTGTCGGTGCTAGAGCACTCGTTTGTGGACCGCACAGACGAAAATATAGACCAACAACAAACACCCAAAGTTCCCACGAGCACGGATGAGTTTAACAGAATAAAGAAACGCGTGGCCACGACTCCTCTAACGCCAACGTTTATCCAGAAAAACGTAATAAGGAGGAAGTACTCGGCAGATACAAAGAACCATGGAAATGGTAAGATTGATGAGGTCTTTTCAGAAGCTGAAGACGCATCGTCTACTGATACTGGATCCCCGTTGAAGAGAAACTCAGCAAGACAGATCAACTCGACAAGTTTAGGCACACCGGAGAATGAGGATATGCTTACAAGCCTAGACGAGGTCAAAATAGATGTTTTTGAGTTGCAGCAGTTGCAAAAGAGGGAGTCTGAGTACGTTGACAGCTTAAACAACGCAGAAAATAGGGACTTGTTGGAGTTTATGATTATGGAGAGAAAACTCGAAAAAAGTTATGCCTAAGAGATTACTTAACTCTGTGTATATCAATTATAAACATTATATATGTATAAATTTTTTTTTCTTTTCTCTTTTTCTCATCTTCTATTTGATATCATCACCAATGAATATTATTGACAACGTTGTTGATAAGAATCTGCTGAGAGACTTCTTTTTTCTAACCACAACCTTTTCTTGAGAATGCCACGAGATTGAACAGCTTCAGTCTGCCTTGAATTTTCAGCTAGTTCAGCAAGCAAACATTGATGAAAAAGGACAACACCAGAGTGTAATAAGCTGGGAAGAAAGTAGAAGAATGAATAAACAATAATCAAAACAATTTGAAAATCTCAGCAGCAGTCATTCTCCTGGTAGATTGGAATTCCATGATTCTCTTATAGTTCTCCAATAATGGGTTGAACTCGCATCTTGGTAGGATTACATCGCTTGGCAAGCCTTGCTTTGCAATAAAGTTCATATATTTGAATGACTCTATATCTTTAACTTCATCCCAGTCTTGCAAACCTTGAGTTCCAAATACATCCAAAATGGATGATAGCAAAGCCAAGTCTGAAAAATTCCCATCCTCATTGATTATCACCTTACCATTTTGGGAAAACATCAAACTTATTATTATACCAAGGGACCAGATATCAACAGCTGAGGAATAACTATGATATCCAAAAATCAATTCGGGCAGTTTGTATAAACCTGTGGCAACATCAGTAATCTTGGCATTGGGAGGTTCAGTGCCATAGTTATCAGGCTCCAAATAAGATATACCAAAGTCTGCAATAATGGGTGCTGAATGTAAATCTTTGAAGAAAATATTTTCTGGCTTCAAATCTCTATGGATTAAACCTTTAGAGTGAATGAATATTAATGATTTCGTTAGATCTCGAATAATCTCTTTACTTCGGGATGGATCGAGGTTATTCTTTACAGCATACTTCTTATCTTCATCATCATTCTCAGTTGGGATGTAAAACAGATTGAACTTTTTTGTACAGCTCTTGTCAACCAAATCCGCTAAAGTATATTGATAATATGGGAAGACCAAATACAATTCGTCATGAATCTCGAAGTGGTCTATCAATTCAATAGTATGATGAATATGAAAATCATCCATCAACATCATCAAGTTTTTCAACTCCAATCTACTGTTATGAGGTGGCCTATCATCATCTGGTTCCGAAACCTTCAAAGCGACTATCGATCCATTATCTATTCTTTCACTCTTATACACAACCGATGATGGCCCTCCGTAAATTCTTTGCTTATTGTGCCCATATAAAGTAAGCTTATCCATTTCCCTGACGAATGCTTACGAACCGCTGTTTTGTATCCAACAATTGATCTTGTTCTTCTTAGACTTCCTGTATTACAATCATATGAGATAACAGGCAAAAATAGACATCATCCGGGAAACAAAAAAAAAAAAAATCTGGAAAACAACAGTCAAACAGCGTCAATTAGCTATACAGAAACTCCATAACTAACAAACAGATCGGAACTGAAACAGTATTAATAGTTTTTGTTTCTTCTTCTCTTCATTTGAAACATACCTATTGTCTTAGTCGTTCATTATATGAGGGGTGCAATAAGGAGAGATTGAGAATTGAGCCAACAGATAAAAAAGCAAATCTAGCTTTTGAGCAGCATGTCAACTTTGATCTATCCAGAATGGGTTCAAATGGAGTTGGGAGATATGGGTAAATCCATATTTAACGATCTGCCATTATCCAAAGATAGGTTTGAGTTGAAAAAAACAAGCATCGAGACTTCATTAGTCTTGCAGGACTACAAACTATTGAAAAATCTCACGAAAACAAGAGATGGATTATTAACAGTTGAATTGAGAAGAGAAGTTTGGCCAATGCTAATGGGAATCAAGAATATTCATCTATCAAACCATTTGGATCCGGTATCACTTGAACCCGTTGATTATAAAGCATTATGTGTACATAAAGATGAAGATCAATTGAAGTTAGATATTGAGAGAAGCTTTGTGTATTATCCAACAAACAAGTCTGAATATGATTTGCAAAATTTGAGGGCGAAGCTATCAAACTTGATAACGAAAATACTTCGGTTTAATCCCGATTTAAATTACTACCAAGGGTACCATGACGTTGCTACTATATTTTTGTTGGTATTCAAAGATGAAACAGAATCATTTGTTGCATTGGAAAATTTCACACTTTTCCATTTGAGAGATTTCATGTTGCCAACAATTGATTCCTCAATCGACCACTTGAAGTTGATCCCAGAGCTTCTATGCAAAATTGATTACAAATTCAGCAAGTTGATAACAATGGTGGAGCCATTTTATTCATTATCTTCAATCATTACCATATATGCACATAATTTCAAAAGATTTGATGACATCTGCTTGATTTGGGACTTTGTCATCTCCGAAAGTTCAATGATGTACCCAATATATTTTTATGCATCAGCCTTGATATATTATAAAGAAGATATACTTAATGACTTGCAAGAATTATCAGGATGCTCTGAAAAAGAATTGGGAAATGAAGCTTTTTTGTCAGAGAATAAAGATATCATTCATTCACTATTATCAAACTTGATGGATAAGAATCTCAATAATGAAGGGAACAAGTCACAATTTTTTGAAATATTACAGTTGTCATTAGGCTATCTCACAAAATTTCCACCATCTAAGATAAACTTTTATACCAAAAAAATTTCAGAAAACTCTGTCTTAAAGAGCTCCTCGATGTATAAACCTAATTTTACACTGGAGGACTTAGCTAATAAGAGTACTTTTTACACATATGATGTATTGACTGAATTATTCGAAACACAGTTAACAGAGAATGAAACTCGTATGAAGTTGAAAACAAAGAAGGAACAAGAATCATCCCAGTTCAATAGTCCAACGATTGAACATTGTACCAATTTTTTATCAACATACCTATCTTCATCTTTCTTCAAACAGGATTTAACGATTCGTAATAAGAATTTGAAATTGTCAACTTTTGTTTTCAAAGTATCTTTTGCCGTGGGGTTAGTCTCAATATTGTTGAAGATTTCAATTGGTAATAACCTCGGCAGCAATTATTTCAATTGGAATCAATTGGGGGAAACAAGTAATGGCATAGTGTTAGTTGGGTTTCAAACACTGAAAAGGGTGTTCACGGGGAGTGGTTTAAGTCTATCAGGGGTAACATTTTATGAGGTAAGGGATTCACTTTCTAACATTTGGAGTTAGCTGTCAATCAGTGTGAGTTTTCTGTTATTTTATCTAGCAGGGGTTGATGATGGGCTTTTGTTTGAGTTAGTACTGCTTTTTGTTTTTGTCTCCTATATCTCCCAATCTATACAATTAGTGTTGACTTTTTTAATTACTTACTTTTCCTCTTTTACAATTGAAGACTTATTTGAATCTTTTACAATCGAAGCCTTAATTGATTTTTCAACATAAACACTTCATGATTACAATATCGACTTGATTACTTTGAAAGGTCATAGCAAGAGATAATGATACACATTTAAAGTTACACAGCAAAAGAAGGGAAAGAATAAAAAACTTATACAAAAATGTAGAACGTTCAAAGATCGATATTGATATCATAAACTAACACTAACTCTGTATGAACCCCACTCCAACCTCTATTACCAGACGCACTAATCAAAAACCTACATGTTGGATCCACATATAAATCTGACAAGACACCACCATGATGACCAGGAACAATCAAAAATGGGATTTTCAGCTTCTTGACATTGTTATTTGCATCATCGTACAACCTCATATCGTACAATCTGATGTTATCGTAAGAACCACATAAAATATGATTGTTGTTCAACATAGGCTGAACAACGCTCACAGGACCAGAAACTTGCGGAAATCTCAATACTTTCGAAGGAGTTGTTCCATACTTTCCAGCTTCCGAAACGATCGGCATCTTTAACGAGAATTCCTCAACCGTGGCATTTCTACGACCCGCATAAACGAAATCCCCATCATTTGACCAACAAGATGACATACACCATGGTGGTGTATTCTGTGGGACAGGATATCTGATGACGTTATTCGTAGCTGTTGGCAATCTTTTATCCCAAATGTTTAACGAGCCGTCCATAGATGAGGATAAAAATATGTTATCGTCAAGGACTGTTTCTAACGCAGGTATCGATCCTGCTTGTTGAGCAGAAATTTCAGATTTCAAAGTTGAGGTAGAATCATTCTCCATATTCGCATCCTTGGTCTCTTTCTCATTCAGTTCCAGTTTGGTGAATGAGTCATTTTTTTTCGATTCTTCATCCTCTTCATCATCATCACTTCCAAACAACGAATCCAAATCATCATCTTTTGCCTCCTCGTTGCCACTCGATATATAATTCAGAGCATCTATTGTAATCCCACCGCTTGGTCTATAATGAAGTTTTGATATTTGACCAGTTGAACCGATAAATTCATTAATGACACTCCCACTGTTCAAATCCCATTCCATGATCTTCCTATCCCAGGATCCACTCAAAAATTTATTTTCTGCTGTATTCAATTGTAAGCTACTGATTGCATTACTATGCTGTTTTGAACCTTTGCCGTTCCTGAAATGATACTGAAGCGTACTTTCAGAATGTCTAATTGTTTGTAAGTTGATACCGCCACTTTCTAATCCTGAAAGCATCCATAGTGAATCTTTCTGCACAGCCATGGAATAGACAGGAGAAATTTTTGGTTCATAATGCGTCAATGGTGCACTTGACTTCTGTACATCATCTGTTTTCTTGTTCTTCGATTTTTTTTTTGTTGGGGCAGTTGTGGTGTTGGTATTGCTCAATTCGTTCTTGGAAATTGGCTGCTCATTTTCCCAATATGATGTAAGTATTCCTGCCAATGATATAGAATCAACCAACAAATGCTTTTGGGCAACCGTTAGTTGCAATTTTCCCTGAACAGACGATATTAGATCGAACTGCCGGATGAATCCATCTTCCCCACCTGTGTATAAGTATTTTGGTCCTCTCGAGACGGCGATTGAATGAACGCCCCCAGAATACGGTATTGCTACAAAAGGTGCAATATCAAAAGCAATTGCATTTCTTGCTCTTGCTAAAAGTTGTTCCCTTGTTGATATTGAACTCTTTTCCACCACAATTGGTGGTTCAGTCTCCTCTTTATTAGTTGAGGTACCTTCAAGTTCTTTTGACGTTGTTTCCAGTCCCTTAGAAGCTTCTTTGTTTTCATCTTCGGCCAGGGTTTTCTTGTTGGTTTCACCAGAGTTGGAAGCATCTTCTTCGTCGTCATCTTCTTCATCTTCATCGTCTTCATCATCATCATCGTCGTCGTCGTTCTGGTTCTCATTCTGGTTCTCGTTCTCGATTTCATCTTCCTCTCCTTCTTCTTCTTCTTCTTCGTCTTCCTCATCTTCTTCCTCCTCCTCTTCATCTTCATCTTCTTCCTCCTCCTCTTGGTCTTCCTCTATCTCTTCGGGTTCCAGTGTTCGCTGTTGCGATGCTAACTCATCATCGTCTTCTTCTTCTTCATCCAAGTCACCGGCTTCTAACATCTCTGTATCGTTATCGTCAAACATCTCATTACTCATTTTATGCGTAGAAAAGACTCTCCACTTCCTCTTAGAATCTTTTGAGATAGTTAGCCTGAATTGGACTATTTGTGAGGTTGGAAAGGTAACGAATATGAGATTAGCAGAGGCACCATTCAGCTCTATTTTTTATTGTCTAAGTAAGCTAAAGTATTTGCTAAATTTACACTACCCATTTCAACTTATTGCTGTTCTTAAAGTGGTAACCTTTAAGGAAACATCAACTGCCCGTGTAGCGTAATGGTTAACGCGTTTGACTTCTAATCAAAAGATTCTGGGTTCGACTCCCAGCATGGGTGCTTAATTTTTTATTTGTTCTTTGTCTTTATTTGTTCTTTGTCTAATTTGCTTCCTTTTTTTGTTAGCATTTATTTATGTTTAATCTCTCCCTATTCCTTTTTCTTAGTGAATCAGTCACAAACCATCTTCAACAGCTTGCAATATCCGCAATGTCGATGTGAATGTTGAAAGGCCTTTAAACGTACTTTTAAAAGTAATCGAGCATTAACGCGTACCCTTTTCTGAAACGTGAAACGCGACCGTATTATAGTCGTAGCTTCAGTATCAAATCACGCGACAATAGTACTGAGTGTTACCTCGGAAGTTAAACCGACTTTTATATGATGTAAAGAGAAAAAAAAATTGAATATTTACTTGAGATATCAATCAAGGTATCAAACTAACCAAGAGATCTTTGTAATTTATATCAAACCATATTCGTTTTTCATTTTTTGTTTTGCATCTTTTCAGTACTGTGTACTGAAAATCATTATATACTCCATATTTATTATTGACAATGGCATCCAAGCCAGCAAAGTTCAAAGGATCATCAAGTGCAAGATTCGTCAAAAGTTCAAAGAATGACTACAGCGACTCTAGAAATAAAAAGTATCTGCAGGATCAACTGCAGCTGTTACAGACAAGGTTGGAAGCAGTCAAAGAGAATGATAGAATAGACTCAGTGTTTGGATTCGATAGGTTTGAGAATGGTTCGCAAAGAATGGGATGGTTGGTTAACATGCACCCAACGCTTATACTCACGGATGACTATTTATCAGGATACTCGGGTGTCGACTACTACTTCTTGGATGAAGAAGGAGGGTCTTTCAAGTCGACTATTCAATTTGACCCATATTTCTTACTAGCTTGTCAAACAAGTTATGAAGCAGAAGTTGAAGAATCTTTGAAAAGAAAACTTGAAGGGACGTTGAAAAAAGTTGAGAGATTGACAAAGGAGGATTTGGAAATGCGAAACCACTTGATAGGATTGAGAAGAACGTTGATCAAACTCTCATTTCATAACGTAAACGACTTGCTTGATGCAAGAAGGCAGCTAACCCCAATAATTCTGGAAAATAAGAAAAGCAAGGATAACAAAGACGTGTTTGCCGATGTTGATTTTAACTATAAAGATTTCAATAATGATGATGATGACGATGACGATAACTTTACAGGCTCAGGATATAACAATAAAGCCAAGAAGCAAAATGCTATGGAATGTATTGAAGATATCAGAGAGTATGATGTTCCATATCATGTCAGAGTTTCAATAGATAAAGATATAAGGGTTGGTAAATGGTACAAAGTAGAAGCAGCACAAGGTGTAGTGATTCTAACAGAGAACAAGGAAAAGGTTGCGTTTGCTGACCCCGTGGTGATGGCATTTGACATAGAAACAACAAAGTTACCATTGAAATTTCCAGACTCAAGTTTTGATCAAATAATGATGATATCTTACATGATTGATGGAGATGGATATTTGATCACAAACAGAGAGATCATTAGTGAAGATATAGACGACTTTGAATATACTCCAAAACCGGAATATCCAGGAATGTTTGCCATTTTCAATGAGGTTGACGAGAAAGCTTTATTAGAAAGGTTTTTCGAACATATCAGGGATGTTAGACCGACAGTTATTGCAACTTTCAATGGTGATTTCTTTGACTGGCCGTTTGTTGAAAACAGGGCTTTATACCATGGATTGGATATGTATAAGGAGATTGGGTTTGCAAAAGATTCAGAGGACGAGTATAAGTCAAGCTATTGCGTGCATATGGATTGTTATAGATGGGTAAAGAGAGATTCTTATTTACCACAAGGTTCGCAAGGTCTTAAAGCTGTTACTACTGTAAAATTGGGCTACAATCCAATAGAGTTGGATCCAGAGTTGATGACGCCGTATGCATACGAAAAACCGCAGATACTTTCTGAATATTCCGTCTCTGATGCTGTTGCCACATATTATCTTTATTACAAGTACGTTCATCCTTTCATCTTCTCATTGTGTACGATTATTCCATTAAATCCAGATGAAGTTTTGAGAAAGGGAACTGGTACACTTTGTGAGATGTTGTTGATGGTTCAAGCCTTTCAGAAAGAGATTGTATTTCCGAACAAACATACCGAGCCAATTGAAAGGTTTTATAATGGACATTTATTGGAATCCGAAACTTATGTTGGTGGTCATGTAGAATCATTGGAAGCCGGTGTTTTCAGATCTGATATTCCGAACGATTTCAAAGTGGATCCAACAGCGGTAGAGGAGATTTTGGCGGATTTGCATAATTCTTTGAAATTTGCTATAACTGTTGAAGGGGGAAAGAAAGTTGAAGATGTGGTTAACTACCAAGAAATATATGACGAGATTAAGGATAAATTGTTGGAGTTGAAGAAAAACCCCAAGAGAACAGAAGCGCCATTGATTTATCACGTTGATGTTGCTTCAATGTATCCGAATATCATGACCTCAAATAGATTACAGCCTGACTCTATGAAGACTGAAGAAGATTGCTCTGCTTGTGATTTCAACAGACCTGGAAAGACTTGTGCAAGAGTTTTACCGTGGAGTTGGAGAGGTGAGTTCTATCCAGCCGATCATAGAGATTACTTGATGTTGAAAAGGTCGCTAGAGAACGAAGAAGGTTTTGAAAACATGTCGTATCAGACAAAAGTTACCAAACTAAAGAAAAGATTGGAAGACTACTCAAGGAAAGTATACCACAAAATTAAGCAGACTGAAGAAGTTAAGAGGGATGCTATCATTTGTCAACGTGAAAATCCATTCTATACAGATACAGTTTCCAGTTTTCGTGATAGAAGATACCATTACAAAACATTGGCCAAAGTTTGGAAAGGTAAACTTTCTAAGATTGATAAAGAACAAGTGCATGAAAAGGATGAGGCTAAAAAGCTTATCGTTTTGTATGACTCATTACAGCTTGCACATAAAGTTATTTTGAATTCCTTTTATGGTTACGTAATGAGAAAAGGGTCTAGGTGGTACTCGATGGAAATGGCTGGTGTAACGTGTTTAACAGGTGCAACAATCATCCAAATGGCAAGAGCATTGGTCGAAAGGTTGGGGAGACCGTTAGAGTTAGATACGGATGGTATTTGGTGTATTTTACCCTCATCATTTCCAGAAAATTATAGCTTCAAGTTGAAAGATAGTAAAAGCGTATTTGTCAGTTACCCGTGTTCGATGTTGAATTACTTGGTTCATGAAAAGTTTACGAATCACCAGTACCAAGAATTAGTCGATCCTGAAAGATTAACTTATGAGACTCACTCTGAAAATTCGATTTTTTTCGAAGTTGATGGTCCATACAAAGCAATGATTCTACCGACATCTAAGGAAGAAGGAAAGGGTTTGAAGAAGAGATATGCAGTTTTCAACGATGATGGATCGATTGCAGAGTTGAAGGGATTTGAGCTAAAGAGGAGAGGTGAATTACAATTGATCAAGAATTTCCAACAGGATATCTTCAAGTTGTTTTTGGACGGAAATAATTTGGAAGAATGTTACGGTGCAGTAGCTAATGTTGCCAATCGTTGGTTGGACGTTTTGGACTCAAAAGGTGCAATGTTGGAAGATGAGGACTTGATTGATTTGATTTGTGAAAATAGAAGTATGTCGAAAACACTAGCCGAATATGGTACTCAGAAGTCGACTTCCATTACCACTGCAAAAAGACTAGGAGAATTTTTGGGAGCAGAGATGGTCAAGGACAAAGGTTTGGCCTGTAAGTATATCATTGCTCGTAATCCATTACATGCACCCATCACAGATCGTGCCATTCCAGTTGCAATTTTTAGTTCCGACTTGACAATCAAGAGACAATTTTTAAGAAGGTGGTTGGTTGACAACTCTTTAGACGATTTTGATCCAAGAACAATTCTTGATTGGGACTATTATAGAGAAAGACTAGCATCAGTTGTTCAAAAAATAATCACCATTCCTGCTGCTCTTCAAAACATCAAGAATCCAGTTCCCAGGATTCCTCATCCTGATTGGTTGAAGAAAAAGATTGCAACTAATGAGGACAAACTAAAACAGGTTTCTATCAACAAATTTTTTGGTCAAGCTACTAAATCTCAAGTCATTGCTAAGCAACTTAAAGATATGGAAGACATTGGTAAAGAAGACCAAAATGAAACCTATAGAGGTTCTAAAATGAGTAAAGTGATCTCCAAAAAAAGAAAATTGAGACAGCAGATGGAGGAAGAAGCTAAAGAATCAGAATCTATTTTGAGTGGTAAATGTCCTGATCTGGTGGATGATTATGTTGGATTTTTGATCTACCAGAAAAAGAAATGGACTAAAGATTTGAAACTGCAACAGACCAGAGAACATTTGTTTGGCCCATCTTCAGTATCAAGGAGATCAAAGGGAGCGATTGGACAGATGTTTCAACAAAGAGTTGAGAGTTTTGCCTCTGGTTCATGGGATGTAATTCTGTATAAGAAACACCCTTCCAATCCTGGCGACATCAAAGCATTGGTGTTAATAGACGGTAAGATTCAAACATTCACGGTCCATATTCCGAAGAAAGTGTATTTGAATTTCAATGATGAGCAAGTGACAAAAGGAATTTTGAAGCTTTTGACTCCAAAAAATAAAGAAAAGGTAATTATTGAAAAACAACCATCGTCCAAGATTTTGCCAAATGGTCATAAAAGCAAGAACTTGATCAAGTTTCAAAGTTCAGAATCTGTCTTTGCCGATGAATTCAATAAGCCAAGTTCAATATTCCAGCATGAATCATTAGAAGGTATATATGAATCTCAAATCTCTGCCATCGAGAGGGCTGTTATTGATTTGGGTTCAAGTGTCAGATTTGATGAAAAAGAAATTGGTTCGTTAGGTAGATCGATGGAGCACGGGTTTGACCAGAGATCCTTGACTCCAGTTTATTCTGAAAGATATCTATCAGACTTCAAGATGGATGTTGTTTATTTGTTGCATATTGTCAGCAACCAGTATGAGTTTTTCACTATGTTCAAAAGTTATGAAAGTGAAGTCACAATCTTTGTTTTGAAGCCGTCTGCTAATGCTCAAGAACTAATGTCATCTTCAAGTATCGAGAAAATTTTCAAGGATTTGTTCAAGAAGAAGTACGAGAAATTTTACAAGAATTACAACATTATTGACTATAAGGATGATTTGAAATTTGAAACCATATATTTCAACGATATTGGTAAACTATACAAGAAGTTGAACAACGTTTTCGGCAAATTGATTGACGAGAAATCTACCAGACCTTTATTATCATTACAGTCCTCCTATTGTTCTAAGTTGATCAAGTTGATCAAGTCACTATCTGAATTTCCAATTGTTGAAATGTCAATCAATGGCGATTTCAACTTGCCAGCATTGAATTGGCAATCCACGTTACTAAAAAAAATCGTCAATCATTATTTGTCATTATCCAATTGGTTAAAACATTTGATCGATTTATCAAAATATAGTAATATTCCGTTGTGTAACTTAAGGATTCAAGACAGCATGACATATTTGACTGATGTCATCTATTCTAGAAGGTTGATCAAGCAAGATTTTGTGTTGTGGTGGTCACCAAATCCGTTACCTGATCATGGTGGTATGATCGAGACGAATAACTCAAGCGAAGAGTCGTTAGAGTTCCCAATCATTAATAGACCTGAAATTTACGAAAACGTTTCGTTGGAATTGGATATTAACAACTTGACCATCAACTCTTTATTATCATCCGCGTTGATCAACGAACTGGAGGGCACAGACTTAGCTAATCAAGATTTGGACTATGATGGAGGGGGAACATTCGCTGAAGACACTTTTTCAACCAGTGCGTTATCTGTATTGAGGTCAATGGTCAGAGAATGGTGGGATGATGCAGTCAAAAACAACTCCAATGCAGACTTGATGATCCATAATTTTGTGTCGTGGGTGACCAAATCAAACTCGTATTTGTTTGATCCCTCGTTACAATACCATGTTCACAATTTAACCAAAAAATCGTTATTGCAACTTTTGGGTGAATTCAAGAAAATGGGGTCCAATGTCATTTTTGCCAACAGAAACAAGATAATATTGAAGACGACAAAATTGAGCGTTGAAAATTCGTATGCTTATGGACAATATGTTACTAAAGTCACCAGGTCAAAACCATTGTTCAACTACTTGGATTTATCAGTCACAAGATATTGGGATTATTTGATTTGGATGGATCAATATAACTACTGCGGCAGAGGTTGCTTTCAAATCTCTAATGAAAACACTAAGTTGGAAGGGTTTTCAAACTGGTCAATCAAGAATTTTTTACCCATTGTATTGCAGCCAGAATTTGATGATTGGATCATTATATTTTTAGACACACTTACCAAGGAAAAGGACTCAATGATGGAAGGTACCACGTCGCAACCTCAGAGACAAACACAACTAAACCATATCTTAGACAAGAGTAAGATAAAAGGAAACAACGACGACGTTACTAGTATTTGCGAGTCGTTCAGAAAACCGTTGATAAAGAGATTTGAACAGTTGATTCGATTACAAAATCAGTCAACACTTTCGGCATCATCAACACAAGATTACGAGTTTCCAAGATTACCAGGCTCATACTTGAACTTGTCCAATCCAACTCTAGAACTTTTGAAATTCTTCTGCCACATATTGTCGTTGTCAAAGAAAAGAAACATTGAAATCAGAATGTTGAGAAAAGACTTGCTAAAGCTTTTTGAAATCAAAGAGTTTAGCGAAGAGGCAACTTTCCATAACCCGTCAGCATCTTTGAGATTACCTCAGATATTGTGCGAATACTGTAATACAATGAAGGATATTGATTTCTGCAGAGACGAACACATATGGGAATGCGAAAAGTGTGCCAAGTCTTTCAACAAGGTCTCGATAGAGGAAAAGTTAATCTTCGAGCTCAAAAAGAACTTGACTCTGTACTTCACTCAAGATTTGAAGTGTGACAAATGTTTCAAGATCAAGAACGACTACTTGAGTGACTACTGTGCATGTTCCGGTAACTGGGTTGAAACCATCAGCAAGAGGGAGATCATCAAGAAATTGAAGATTTTTGAAAATGTATCCGTTTTTTATGACTTGAAATTGTTGAGAGATGCTATGGAAGAAGGTGTTTGACGGAACCCATTCGTTTTTAGTACTTTTGCATAACCTTTACTTGCCACCTGCCTAATCTTCAATTCATATATACACTTATTTGTGTTCAACAGGACTTCTCATCACTTAGCTTCACTGTAGCAAAAAGGGATAACATACCGGCTACGGATATGCGTCCTCGGTTGTAACATGTAAATGCCTCGGTGTCTAAATTTTAAGCAAATCCCAAATCGTGGGTTTTACAATTCTTTTCCACAAGTTGAGCCATAACTCAATTGCAATTGGTGATGTTTAGCAGGCTATGGATTGATTCAATAGTAGATCGTTGATTCCATATATATCCAAGTTTAAATCACCATCATCTTAGGTACAGTCCACGCAAAAGAGCTGAAATTTTCTCATAAAAGGGAAGTGATACTATGGCAAATATCAACAATAACATCAACCTTGATGAGAATGTGGACGTAAAGAAAGTCAACTCAAGTATTTTCAGTACTCCCAGGTTGGCGTCGAATGCTTCATCGATCAAAAGGAACTCTTTGAAGAGTGTCAATACCTCAGACTATGAAACGCCGGAAGAAGGGACAATAGGCGACAGCGTTGATAACAACGACGAAGAATACTCAGTTCAAGAATTTGATGCGACAGATGGACAACTCGAAGAAGCATCATTGCATAAGACAATCACACATGGGTCAATCATAAGTAACAGTATCTCGAACCCAAACAACTACTTCAGTGAAGCTGAGTTGGAAAAAGTTGACACAGAGACAGATTTGGTCAGATTGGACTTGCAAAGGTCACTTACTCACTATTCACAGCAACATCCACAGAGGAGAGCTGAAGAAGAAGGGGAAGAGGAAGAAGAAAAGGGTGTTTCGTTGGAGTCATTGGATTGGGATTCACCTACGGACCCAGATAACC
The DNA here is from genome assembly GCA_003706045.2 of Peterozyma toletana. Classification (NCBI taxonomy): domain Eukaryota; kingdom Fungi; phylum Ascomycota; class Pichiomycetes; order Alaninales; family Pachysolenaceae; genus Peterozyma; species Peterozyma toletana. The sequence continues at coordinate 90,831 of PPKG02000030.1, forward strand.
CAAAGAATTGGAGCACCAAGAAAAAATGGTTTGTTACAATGACCGCCGCTGGTGTTTGTCTTGTTGTCACTTTTGGTTCCTCGTTGTTTGTTTCTGGTTCCTCTTCACTAATGTCGGAATTTGGAATATCAGAGACATTAGCTCTATCGGGATTGACCTTCTACTTGGTTGGGTTGGCTTGCGGTCCAGTTTTGGGAGCACCACTTTCTGAATTGTTCGGTAGAAAAATCGTATACTCGACATCATTGCCTATATCAATGCTTTTCATAATGGGTGTTGGTTTGGCACAAAACATTGAAACTGTTTTGGTATTGAGATTTTTCTCAGGTTTCTTTGCATCGCCCGCAATGGCAATTGCAGGAGGTACCATTTCCGATATATGGAGTCCTGATATGTTGGGTATCGCAATGAGTACGTTTTGTTTGGCGCCATTTTTGGGGCCTGTTTTGGGACCGGTTATTGGACTATTTGTTGCTGAGTACAAAGGTTGGAGATGGACATTATGGGTAAATTTGATGGTTTCGGGTGCAATTTTACCGTTGGTTTTAATAGCTGACGAAACTTATAAACCAACAATTTTGAAATTGAGGGCAAAGGAAAGAAATATTGTGATTAAGAAATCAAACATGAGTGGCTTGCAATTTATGAAATTTATAATGTTTGTCACGTTGTTAAGACCTGTTCAGATGTTGTTTTTGGAGCCAATTGTAATGGTATTCTCAATCTATATTGCGTTTGTGTTTGCTGTCTTGTTCGGATTTTTTGAGGCATATCCTGTTATTTTCAGGGGTACATACCGTATGGATCTTGGTGTTTCTGGTTTACCGTTCTTAGGAATTGGTCTTGGTTTATGTATTGGTACAGCTTTATTCATCTACATTGACAGAACTCATTTTTTCAAGAAAAATGATGATGGAACATTTGGTAAGAAAGGTAAGAATGGTGAACCTTTCAAGCATACACCAGAATCAAGATTATTAATTTGTAAGATTGGTTCTATTACGTTCCCGCCATCATTGTTTTGGTTGGGTTGGTCTGCCAGAAAAAATTGTCATTGGATTGTTCCAGTTATTGCCGGTGTACCATTTGGATTTTCATTGATTTTGATTTTCTTCACTGTTATGTTGTACTTCTCTATGAGTTATCCACCATTGTCTGTTGCGTCTGCTTTGCTGGCTAATAACTTATTCAGATATATTTTGGCTTCTGTGTTCCCGTTATTCACCGTTCAAATGTACGAGAACCTAGGTAATGGTTGGGCTTCAACAATTTTTGGATTCGTCGCATTGGCCTTAGTACCAGTGCCATGGGTCTTTGAGAAATGGGGACCAGAGTTAAGAAGCAGATCCAAGTATGGATTTGCAGCTGTTCAAAAACAGCAGCAACAACTGCAATTACTGGATACAAAGACTGTCGAAGAGAAAGATAAGTTAGGTGATAAGTTCGAGGAGGATAAGTATGAAGCTGAAAGTGACTCAACTCCTGATATTTCACATCAAGTATGAACGGAAATGGAAAGAGATGAAAAAAAGAGGACTCTTCACTAAGAGGATTCGGCAAATATTGTTATGGATTATCAATCATACAAAAGGGAACATTTTGTCTAAGCTTTTTTATTATTATTGTTATTCACTATGGGTTATACTTTTCAACTGAGGAGATTCAATATCTTTTTGATAAATAGAGAATAGATTATGGAGTTTTATATATCAAAGCTTTTGAAACGAGATTAACAAAGAAACCAACACAGGTGAAATTGTTCTAAATAATTCGAACTTTCTTGATTGAGATTGTATAACAAGTTTCGCAAAAAGGCGACAGCGATTCACATGTGTCTAAACAAAAACCTCATGGAGCATACACAAAATCCGAGTGCTCTATCAATATTGAATCAAGTATATCAATTTGAATATTTTTTTGTTTTACTCAGATTGTTGTCGACATAAAGGGTAATGAAACTAAGTCGATCTTGCGGCGGGCGAACGAACCCTATATAATCGGGTCGGTGTTGTCGTCAGGCGGGACACTCTTTCAATTGAGAGCTTCAGCTGGTGTCATATCGCACGAGAACGTTGATTGAGTTTGGAAGTCAGTCACTTTCGGAAATAGTCCAAGAGAAATCAAAGAGTTTTGCTCTGGTCTGATACCAAGGGGATGATAATGCATCTACTTGGTGAAATCATCTGCTACGCAAGGAAAACTGAATGTTCATCTTGGTCCACCACCATTTACAAACTATAATCTAAACTATTCATTCTGATCAGATTTTAATTAATGTTCTGGACAAAAAAATAGGAAAAAGAAAAGCAAAATGAAGTTAAAGTGAATTAAATAGCTAACAAAAATAACACAAGAAGTATTTTTAACTATTTATAAATTTTTCCTTTTACTGTAATTCTTGTTTTCTGTTTTTTTGAGGGGTTTGTTGTTTTAAGAGAGTTACTGAATGGCGAGGAACAGATTGAAAGATCTATTCAACATCATCAAAGTTTTCGCCTTCGATTAATTCAGGAATATCTTCTGAACCTTCAGCAGTTGGAGCACTTGAAGCACCAGCTTGTTGAGCTTGCAATTGAGCAGCCAACTGTTGTAACATGTTCAAGTTTTCAGCACCTAATTGTGGTAAGATTTGTGGGATCAAATCAGTGATATTCTTCTCTTGTGGATAACCGGTGAATGCAAAAGTGTTTGATTGTTGAGCACTTTGAACACCAACTCTGTTGAAGTGCAAAACCTTACCGTCTTCTCTGAAGAAGTTGGCTTCTTCAACACCATCCAAGGTTTGAGCGTTTAACTTTTGTAAAGCCAGTTGTAATTTTGTGTCATCTTGTTCGGAAGACTTGTTAACCTTCTTAGCAGCAACTCTTTTACCACCAACTTTCTTTGCTGAACCGGCCTTTTGTAACTTGGCTAACTTTTCTGGATCAATTGGCATTTTATGAATTTGTGTTTTTTCTTATTTATATATCTAAAATATCTGAAATATAGACTGAATGTATATAAATCCTTCAGAAGAGCTCAACACATCAAGGTGATGACTATGTTGGATTTCGTCGAAGGTGAAAAAAAACTGAAAAAATTGAAAAAGTTGAAGAAAAGTGAAATCAAAAATGAGTGTGTTTGGGATATTACGCACGACACTTATCTTGGTCTACTATACCAGGTTCTCTATCTCTCTCTTTGTCCTTCTTAGTTTATCATCTCATCCACTCACTCATGAACCTGCAAAGGACTATTTGATAATTGATGGCAAAATAGAACCCAGGTGTTCAATCTATTTTGCATCTGGTCTTTCGATATCGATACCCATCAAAATCAGCTGTGCAGCCAAAGGAATCATAACTTTAACTATTTTCCCATTCTGGAATATCTCATCAAATAATCTGTCTTCGTCAACATCTTTGGTTGAATCCTTTTTGTTCAAGTAGATCTCATTAAAATTCATTATATCGTCGCTATCGCAAAACTCATCGATCAACAGATCATCGTCCATCTTATCATCTATCTCGAAATTGTACTCCAAGTTCTGAAGTATTATGAATTTCTGGAAGCTCGATGAATGTTTTTCAAACTGGTTGTTTATCAATAGCCTGTAAATGGGTGATTTAATGTTGTAGACCAATGGGTTTTGCAACTTTATCAGTTTTATCTCTTGCTGCGTGCTACTCTGTTGACTGTTTATAAACTGGTTCAATAGCTGAATGTCACGCCTATGCCTTTCTAAAATCAAGTAGTTCAACAATCTGTCCTGAAGTTTTGATGCCGATGTTAAATCGTCATTGGAATTGATGATTAGATTATCTTTGTTTTGATACTTGTCAACCAACTGGGACTTCAACGACCTTAGCTCTTCCACCATCTTTAATCTTGTGTCATGGATACCCTTGAGTATAAAAATATTATAATCTAACGGATAATCTGGTATTTTTGCTAGTAGCCCTCTTGAGTTTTCCGAAATTATATCGAACGATGGTTGTACCTGTAGCAATTGCTGTTGAATTACCTTTAGTTCACTCATTGATTTGTTACTTTGTTTTGCTTGAGACGTTGGGTAATGAAGAGGAATCCTAAGTATAACTATATTATGAATGTATCGATTGAATGTATGTATGATTTGAGTAATAAGTAACGTACGTAGTAAGTAGTAAGGTAAGTACTACCAATACTTTTTTATGCATATCTTTTTCCTACTCATTAGCCGAAGGAAAATCAATATGAATCATGGGCCACCTTGTTCGCCATTTTGTAGAAAATCAAAAACTATTCAAATTGATTGATAGTGTCAACATATCTAGTACCTATTCCATATTCAAAAAGTTATAACCACAAAACACCATTACATTCATACATATATGAGGAAGAAAAGTCAAAAAAGATGATGAAAAATCACAATAAATACAGTGATATAAATAAGACTCTCTCTACAGTCAAACAAGAACATTACAAAAGAAAAAGGGGCACACACTCAAAAAATCTTGATCACTACATCACGATACAGGTCCCATCATCATTCTTATTACCTCTTTTCAATTTTGATCTTATAGATTTCTTTGGTGACTTCAACTCGAGATTCTTTTCAGCGATGTCTTTAGCTGGGTTCGCTAAGGAAACTCTCCTATCCAAAATCGATGCCACGTTTTTTGTTGTAGTGTTGGATATCATCGAAGACACTATGGATGGCTGTCTTGTCTGTATAGACCTATTTTCACTTGAGAAAACACTGTCGGCATCATCGCTTTCATTGATATCTCTCAGCTGCACCCTATCTGTCAAAATTGGATCAATTCCAAACTGTAGTATGGAATTCGATAGGAAGCAGTACAATTTGATCCAACAATCTTCCAACTCTATTGAGAAGTTCAAATTGCTTTTGTTGAATCTATCTTGAAACGTTTTTATCAATGCAATTCCCATAACCTCGAAAAAATTCAGTTCGATGCCCAAAATTCTCGAATGCGTCTTACCTAAATGATTCAAAACACCATCCAATACGGTCAAATTATCCAAGTTTGAAATAGCAATGTTCATTATGCCAGCAAATGAAACCAGTTGGTGCTTGATACTCGGGAACAATTCAATCAAGTCGGGCCTCAAGTCCAATAGATTGTCGTACAATTGATGGCAAAACAACGATGACGCAAACTGGTTTTTATCCATCGAAGCTGACGAGTCGGAGAGCATCTGAATCCAACTTTTTTTCAATAGTTCACGTTCAAGTGGTGACAATTTCAATGAAACTTTATAGCGTAACTGATCGATCAATTTTTCATGATCATTGAATAACGACTTAAAAATTTCATTCGTTTGCTGCTCTTTATGCATGTCATGCTCTTTACTGGTGAATGGGTCTTTGAAAGCTGGTGCTGTTGGTTTTAGGTACTTCAGATCAGACATTATTCGTTCTCCTTTTCTTATAAATAATCTTTCTTTCTACCTTCTCTCTCGACAACTTTGAGTTTTTTGTTTTATATTTGCTCAAATTCCCAAAATATCTCATGAAGCATTTGAAGTATATTTTCATCTCAACTAACGATGATCCAAAATTTGTTGGTATTTCACGCGCCTGGCACTCAATTTACTCAATTGGGTAATACTTATTCCCCTTTTTCTTCTTAAATACAAACGGGGTGTTTCTAGTTCTCAATGTTTTCATTAAAGCATAGGACACCATATATATATATATATATACAAAGATTACCCACTTATATGGATTAATCTAAAGTCAAGATAGAGAGATCTCATGCATAAAGTATGTTTGACCTCCGTTTGATCTTAATTTAAGCAATCTTGCATTTGGCACTGGTAATGTAAGTCTTTTGCCCTTTTTTGATCAGCATTGAAAACTCCCAAGTTGTTTTGGAGAGAACGCTTATTATTCTGGAAGCTTTTTGAACCCAGTTTTGATAAGCGGGCAATAGAGTAAGCATCTAAGTTAGCTCCCATCAAGTTAATTTAGGTTTCTTGACTAATTGGTTAAAAGTGATAAACCTAAAAAAAACAATACATCATCAGTGCTACATTATAATGCAGTCATCATCTTTATTCTTTTTACCACGTAACCTCAATTTACTCTTTTTTTTGGGAGAGTTACTCTTTATCAATTTTCTCTCCTCTTCGATAACAGTTGTGGTTGAACTCAAAATTGTACTGGCCCTTCTATTTTTATTAGAATGTAAATAGTGTCCTATCTTCGTTCCAACCCTCAGATCCTTTATCGAGTCAACTGGTAATGTGGAAGATGTGGTGAATATTGATCGGTTATCAAATTCTTCCTCTTCTCCCTCCACCACCACTTCTTCCTCTTCGTCTTCTTTGCAGCGGTATTCATAGTCATTTTGTTCAACTGCGTCATCTGCGTCATCTGCGTCATAATTGCTAACAGTCAAAATTGGATCAATACCAAACTGTAATATACAGTTGGACAAATAACAGTACAACTTAATCCAAGAATCTTCCAAGTCGATGCTGAAGTCCAACTCATTGGTATCGAACCTATCTTTGAAGGTCTTTATCAATGCGACCCCCATTATTTGAAAAGAAGCTGGATCGATCCCCAAAATTCTTGCATGAGTCTTACCCAACCTATCTAACACACCGTCCAATAAAGACAAATCTTCCAAATAATTGATCGCAACGTTCATTATGCCGGCAAATGCAATCAGTTGATGTTGTATCGAAGCGTACATGTCCAACAACTCTGGTTTCATTGATATCAAATTATCGTAGAACTGATGGATCAACAACGATGATTCAAAAGATGTATTGGACTTATTTTCCATCAACCGGTTCGTTTCTTCCGATTTCTCAGAATCAATGAGCATAATTTTCCAGCTTCTTCTGATTCTTTTAATTTCAACTGGGTTTAGCTTTAGCGTAACTTTGAATCGGTTTGATTTCACTGAAAGTTTTTTGTGATCTTGAAAGAACTCTTTGAAGATCTGCCTGTCCGAGTTGTACCTCTGTGATGATGTTCCCATCTTGTGGTTTGTTTCTATTCTTCTATATGCTTGATCAGAACTAAAGCATTTTTTACAAACTTAAGCCTACTATAATCATCTTCTAAGCCAAAAGCATCAAAATTATTCTTATATTTATATATATGCGACTTGTACTGAAAATAGACTCATCAGCTGAAAAATTCCACCCCCCCCAAAAAAGTGGAATCATAATTTTTTTTCGTTGACCTCTGTAGATAACTTAACCCTTTACAGACATTATAAGGTTATCAGTAATTGGTTGGATATATCGTTTTAACTATCGATCGAACCTCCATACACTTTTGATGTGAGTACTCACAAAGAGGTAACTATCAGGAATGAAAATAACCATTTACTCCATTCACTGATTTTTGGGAGAAAAATAAGGAAAATCACAAAAAAAGCCATTTTGAGTTTTTTTTTTTTGAGGGGGGGGAAGGAGGAAGTACACAATAAGAGGTTGAAAGAAGCTACAAATATTTGTTCACCCCCTTTTCCCTATAGTATGGAGCAGAAGTAGAATCCAAAGATGTGTAGATAAAGTAGAGCAATAAGACGAAGAAATGAAAGGAATAAAAAAAGGAAAAGGTTGGAAAATAAAAAAAAATAAAAAAAGCTTATGCCGTGAAGATGATGCAAATTCGTAAAATGTTTGTAAATGAGTGGATTATTTGTAAGAATTGAAACCGTGTCGTATCGCAAGAAGAGAATTAGGCTAAAACCTGAAACAACAAACAACAAACTATCGCAGGTTAAAAAACCTTAACAATGCCAAAACAAAAAACTCCCAAGTCCCAAACGAAAACCAAAAAGATGATCAAGAAATGCCACATTGGCAGCGAATAGTTCCTCATCATGAAGACTCCCAAAAAACTTAACATGTTCAAAAATAGGCTGAAAGTGAACCCCAATGCTATTGTTATTAATATCATCATATCATTCGCTCCCGACCCGATCAAATTATTGTTAAGTGACGAGTATAAAACACCGATTGAAATACCAGAAATCAAACACGATACAAGTAATGAAGTTAAATAAAAAAAAGTGATCACCTTGTCGTACTGTACAAATTTCAAATTCTTTTTAATAGGATAGCCAAACGAATCGTACTCAATAAAACTGACGGCCGAGTAATTATCACCATCCTTGGCCAAGTGCTTTTTACTCTTCAAATGATGATGGTGGTGTTGTGGGTTCTTAATTGTTCCATAATTTTCCAAATCCGTCTCTGACGAATACCCATTATGCAACAACGAATCGTACTCCGAATTGTTCAAATCCTCTTGTAACAACATTCCTTGATGGTGCGACTGTTGTTGTGTCATAGTGCTACTGCTACAACTACTATTATTTACATCTTCTTCTTCCTCGTCATCGAGAAGTGTAGATGTTGTAGATGAAGTCGGTGAATTCTTTTTCAACCCCAACTTGAAAAGAAACAAGTTCCACTTGTTGTAAATTTCGTTAGAGGTGTTCAAAATGGTCTCAATTTTGTTCGACGATATGAATTTCAAGTCGTTTTCGTCATGATCCACCACATCGTTGTATACATAAAAACTATCATCCTCATTCTCTGATCCGTTATCAAATTCATTCCAATAACGTTGTGATGATGATGGAGGGGGTGGTGATTTTCTATTTATAGAGATTCCATTTCTTTTGTGTCCATGTTTTAAACGTAATTTTGTCAACGAGTCATCCTTGTTGAATATTGGAGAGATGGTTTGCGGCGGAAGTTTTCTGATATCAACCGATGATGATGAAATATCTTTGAACCAACTTATTTTTTTCTTGAAATCATCACTTTTGAAATATTTCAAAATCAAATAGTTTTCCATGTTGAAAGGTACCTCTTGATCGTCATGAAGTTCGGTTAATAGATGACTATTGATCAATTTGGAGATAATTATAGGGAAGCCTTCTTGTAGTTTGAAAGATTCGTACATAATCGTCAACGTTGAGTACGGAAACAAATCACACGACTCATCATCCTTATTCGTCCATAAATCACGAGTCACATCAGCAGTAGAAGATTTTATTAGTGAATCCAATGTTATGTAATAATTATTACCGCTACCACTACTCTCTAGCAAGTCATGGTTTTGGAAGTTGTCATCGGTAAAAATAAATCTAGATCTGTGAAGTTTTCTCTTTATTATTGGTTTCAAATTATTGTTGAAACAATATGAAATTGTAACTTTGTTACTTTGATCAACCTTAGAAGCACTGAATTTTGATACGAGATCTTGTTTGTTGCTAATATCGAGAAATTCTGATGATGATGCGATGTTTGGAAATTTTGAGTAAATCAACTTCTTGAAACCAGAAACATTACAAATTAACAACTTTGAATTGTTAGAATCCAATTCAACCGATAGTCTTGATTCGATACGATTCTTATTCTTTGATATTTTCAAGTCTATTGGATTGTTCAAAGTTTTAATGATTGTATTTTCAGCATCTTTGGTCTTGTGATCTCTCAAGTTTTGCATCGAGATTGAATGATTTAAGCCATGATCCTCTTGAACGATCTTGAAGTTTTTTAACAAGTTTAACTTTAACTCGTTCAAATTATCCTTGTGTACTAGGAAATTTTTGAAAAAGCAGCCTTTTGTTAATGATAGAATATCGAATATTTCATTCTTGTTGTATATCGATGAATTATTTTTCAAACTATCCGTCGTCACTATTGAATTGTTTCTTTGGGTTGGTGTGACAGATTGTGCATGCTTGAAATGCTCGCATTTTATGGCATCCAAAACCTCAATGATCATAATCAACTGATTGATCTCATCATCTAAGTTCAACTTATAAAACGAATTTTCTGGCTTGTTGATAAAACTTTCACGTACTGTATCGATAAACTCTTGTTTGTTTGACAACTTGGAATATTTCAAAAACTTCTTGAAAGACTTCTTTATGCAGATCTTCTGTAGAGAGATGAATCTTGTTAAATTTTCATATTCGGTCAACAAATAGTTTGCCTCGTTACAAAAGTTCACAAACTGTTTAAAGTTGAATGGGGAATCATCAGTATTATCCAAATCGTCTGAAAACTGCGTTATGTTGCTTATCAAGTTTTTCAATTGGGTCGAATTTTTGCTGTCTACCGATTGGATGAACGAAGAAACAAAGTTCAACTCTTTTCCAAAAGACTTGTACAAATCTCGAAGCAATATCTTTTGGCTTCGCAGCTGCTCGATATCGAACGGATCGAATTCAGAAGTGGAGAGCTTGATCTTTCTTTTCAAATCGTTGTAGTTGATATTGTTGTGCTTCCATTTAACAATGGACCTGTTGTTTAATTCAGAGCCGAACTTCATTGCTGTTGGGTGGTGTACTGGCTATTGGTGACCTTTCGATTTGATGGGCGAAGAAGCAACAGTATTCCTGAAATTCTTATCTTTTATTTTTGTCTTCTTAATATCGTGATATCTTGATATCTTGGCTTCTCTTCTCTTCGTTGGGTGTCAAAAACAGACTCAGCAAACAACACTGCAATGCTTTACAATATCTAAGATGTCTTGGTCCAACATAAAAAGACTATGCAGGTTAAAATTAACTAAGTAATCTGGTAAACGTGATGAAACTTGGTATTTTCAACAGAGGCTATCTATTTTTCTTTTTTTTTTCTTGCAACCACAAATATGACGGAATTTTTTTTTTTTACCCTCTCGGTAAGGTTATTTTAAAGTCGAGGTTGTTGCAGTTGAGCTATTGATTCTTTGAAAATGTGTTGTGTGCTCGAAGTGCTGGATTTTGAGAGGGTCTGTTGAAAGTGATTTTTTAGATACTGTGAGGTTTTTAGGCGTAGTAGACGAATCTCTGGATAGATAGATAGAAAGATAGATAGATAGATAGATAGATAGGAAAAAATGAGTAGTTTTGAATTAAACCACCCAGCTTGGACGAAGAAAGAAAAAAGTTTGGATATCGAGACTAATTATATGGGATCCAGAACTGGGTACTATAAGATGTTTGGTGTTCATCCCAAGTTGGAACAGCTTTGATGGATGTATTGATCTAATCAAAGCAAAGTCTTATCTTGAGCCGTTCTCATCAAAGTTGACCGCGCACGACCTACTTAAACGAACTTTTTTCAGCATTTATGAAGGCATTATCATCCAGTATTCCATCAAGTTGCAAATTAGGGCAGTAACCGTTGACGAGTAAGTGTCTCTGTCTTTGTTTCTATCTCTATCTCTCTCCATTGCTTTCCTGAGGGTTGTGGGCGAGGGGACCCTTATCAAACTGGCGTTACCCCCATCTACTTGACTGATACAGACGGTGTTATTCTTCGGTATTTATTAACTCTCTCACCCCAATTCACTTACAGACTCTCACAGTTTCAGAGTCATTTTGAACATGACTTGATTTCTGCTGTTCGCATGAAACAGTTACCTTCTTTGTGCCTGCTCTGGATCCATTAAATTTGAGATGAAGTAGAAAGCGGCTCATCGCATGAGTGGGAGCGCATCAGGTTCACCTTACGGGACAGTAATAGGATAGGTAGTCTTCTAGTGATAACCAGTAACCTCTCTGTCTTCTCAATGGAAAGGAGGCGAGTCTATCCATTTTGTCTCAGAGGAAAATAGTACTGAAGTGAAAAATTGAAAATGGGCAAAATGACCAAAAGCGCAAAATACAGCGAAATGTGGAGTATCAAGCAAAAAAAAAAGAACGAAACCAAGTTATAGTGTTCGATATAAACTTTGATTCCACACAACAGAAACCCTTAAATTTGAAAATATGCTATCAATCAATTCAAATTCCATCTCTCAAAGCTTTGCTAGATCATCCTCAGTCTTTTACAGAACAATGGTCACATCAAGATCAATAATCTTCTCTTCGTTTGGTGAACCAGTTGAAACCATAAAGTTGCACAAGCATGAATTGCAAGAACCCTCGAGCGATGAGATAATCGTCAAGACTGTTGCTCATCCCATCAATCCGTCTGACTTGAACCAGATTGAAGGTGTTTATCCGTCCAAGCCTGAGTTCACCAAAGCTTTACAGACCACAGATCCGTCTGCTATATGTGGTAATGAAGGCTTATTTAAAGTTCTAAAGGTTGGTTCTAGTGTCAAGAATTTTAAGGTAAACGACTGGTGTATTCCAAAAAATGTCAATTTTGGAACATGGACTTCTCATCATAAAGGGCTTGAGGATCAGTTCATCAAGTTGCCGAACAGTACCATAGGTGTGAACCAGGCAGCAACTATAAGTGTCAATCCATGCACCGCATATGATATGATCACTCAGTTTGCCACTTTGGAAAAAGGTGATTGGATTGTTCAAAATGGTGCTAATTCGTCTGTTGGTAAATTTGTTATTCAAATTCTGAAGAATTTGGGTTTCAACACTTTGAATATCGTTAGAGACCGTCCTAACTTGCAAGATTTGAAAGATGAATTGACCAAGTTAGGTGCAACGAAGGTGATAACAGAGGAGGAGAACAACTCAAGGGATTTTTCGAAAACTGTCAAGTCATGGACTTCTGGTTCTCAGATTAAACTTGGATTAAATTGTGTTGGCGGTTCATCATCATCACTGGTTGCCAGGAAAATTTCACCAAACGGATATCTCGTTACATATGGTGGCATGTCAAAGAAACCAGTCACAATCCCCACATCGTTGTTGATTTTCAAGAACTTGAAGGTGGTTGGATTCTGGATTACCGCCAATTCGAACAATAACATTGATGGAAAAATCAATTCGATCAATGAAATTGTAAAAATGATGGAAAATGGTGATTTGAAAGATTTTCCAATCGACGAAAATCTAATCAGCGAAGATGTCAGCGATGAGGATTTCTTGAATGTTTACATAGACGCTTTGAACAAGTCAAAAAAATCAAAACAATTGATAAAGTTTGAGTAAAGTGGTAACATTTTTCACTTGTTCTTTACGCTGTCACTCAAATCTTTGATCTGAACTTGCTCTTGATGAATGGATACAATGGCAAACTTCCCCTTACTATTTAATCCTTTTATTTATTATCAGAAAGAGAAATATACAAAGTAATCGCATTTATGTTTCAACTCATGTTGAATGAAGGTTATCGGTATTCACCCGTGTTTAAAGTTTTCAGATGACAGAGAAAGATTTGACTATAGAAAGAAACTCACACATGTTGAGTAGTTGTATCTGTTCGTAACCTAAATCATCTAGAATTCTATTGTCTATCAGCTATATAAGACAGTATGGCGATCGAAGATTACTTTTCTGTTCAGATTTTCTTTATAATTTTAAGAGAAACTTTGGAATCACTGATCATAATATCGGTATTATTATCATTTTTGAAACAAAATTTTACGATACATGATCCAAGAACAAATGAACCCAAACTATCGATACCTTCGGAGAAATATAGAGGTTTACAAATACAAATCTGGCTTGGTGGCTTGATTGGATTAGGAATTTGTTTTATAATTGGTGCTGTGTTTATAATCGTCTTTTACTTTATTGGGAGTGATTTATGGTCATTGACTGAGAGGTTATGGGAAGGTGTGTTTAGTATCTTGAGTTCAATCATAATAAGCGTTATGGGATTGGCACTTTTGAGAATAAATAATATGCAACTCAAATGGAAATGGAAATTGAAAAAATCTTTGGCTGAGCATAATCACCCTTCAGCACAAGGCACAAGCAATGGGTTGAGTCTGGAAGAAGAAGATGATGATGACAGTATAAAGTTACAACTTCAAAAGAAAAGCTTTTTGAAAAAAGTCACAGCCAGGTTCCAGCAATTTTCATCAAAGTATGCCCTAGCTTTGTTACCATTTGTTACAACTCTTCGTGAAGGTTTGGAAGCGGTAGTATTTATAGGTGGTATTGGCGCAAGTGCACCAGTGTCATCAATGCCGTTAGCCATCATTTTGGGTGCTTTTGTTGGAGCGATGGTTGGTGTGACTTTGTATAAAGGTGGTAATAAGTTATCGCTACAATACTTCTTGATTCTCTCAACAATGTTCTTGTATTTGGTATCATCTGGATTGATGTCAAGAGGTGTTTGGTTTTTGGAGTTAGAGAAATATGTTAGATTATGCGATGGTCAGGATATGAGTGAAGTTGGTAGTGGTCCTGGTTCGTATGATATCTCAAATTCGATATGGCATGTCAATTGCTGTAACGGATTAACAGATGGAGGATGGATGTTGTTCAATGCGTTGTTGGGATGGACAAATTCTGCAACGTATGGTTCGATAATAAGTTACAATCTGTATTGGATTGCCATCATATTATTGCTTAAGCTAAAATTGTTCGAGGAAAAGCATGGATATTTACCTTTGATCCCGATCAAGTGGCAATTGAAGAAGATAAAAAAGAGAGTGAGTATTTATCGTTCTCTCGAAGATGACAAGTTGTTACTAGCAACAAATGTAATATCGAACGTTGATGCTATTGATTACGACGAGATTGAAAATGGTTCAAACTCATTAGCGGGTAATGCCACTACATCGACATCAAAGGTAATTGCCTTGGATGTTATATAATGACATTGCATAAAAGAAAAGATGACTTATTTTAATGAGAAAGGGAAAAACTTAAATTGAATTATCAACTTAGCTGAAAGCTGGAAAAGCGGAATCGTAAAAAAGTAGTAAAAAAGCAAATGAAAAATGTAGAGATGATTCTAAGGCAGGTGAAAAATAAAATGAACATGATTGTAGGGAAAGAATGATACGGGCCAAGCTGAAAAGAAAAAGAAACTCACTTCAGAGGTTGAAAGAATTGAAATTAAAATATTAATAGAGAAAAACTGAAGCACCAGATATTAAAATCCATGTAAACGAATGTTAATTTGAAAGAAGACCAGCCAATAAACCCAGAACAGGGAACTCGATGTTGGCACTTACACAAGCAATCAATTTGTCATCCTTTGTATAGGCTCTAGCAATAGCATTATATTTGCCTGGTGGTACCTCATTTGGGATCTCGAACTGTTTAACCAAGTCGTACTTGCCCTTCTTTAAAGGACATTCCATATCAACTTGTTGGATCTCTTCACACAACTCATAAGTCTGGTGTATCAATTTGATGTACCCATACTTAACATCAACTTCGACATAGGCACCTTCGACAACATCCTCGGACAAGAATCCGACCGCCGAAATGGTAAGATTCTCACCTTTGACTGGTGGGTTTGGAAGGACATCCAAGCTTATCAAAGTCAAAATTTGAGATTCTTCTGCATCACAAATTGAGACTGGCGAATCACCTGGAATTGATCTGTCTTGCTCCGTTGAAAGTGAAGATGATGCGAACAAATTAGGTTCGGCTAATGGAGATGCAATTGTTGTTACTGCCAACAATGATAATACTACAGTTTTGATTAATGAAGCCATACCTTACTCTATTTTGACTTATTATTTTTTGTTTATCAATGACTTTTAATCAAATGCTGATGAATTCTCCTTATTTCGAGGGTTACTTCACACAAGCAAGCCCAAAACAAATATTACAATTGCTGCTTTTGAACCCTTCAAATTCACACGTGAAAATCTAAAATGGCAGATACTTACCCCCTTTATGGGGTGGAAGTAATTCTAGGAATCAATTTATATTGTAGATATATAATAAGTAGATAAAATATCAGGATGAAGCATAGTTACTTGCTCATCTTCATTCTGATACAAACCAAGAGATATGCAACCAACCTATGTAGGACAAACACCACAGCCAACGCACCCATGTAAACGTTGAAATTGGCATTCAATCCATAGTATTCCAAAACGGCTTCACCATTGTTTAAAACACACGATTCACCTATTTGACACTTGAACTTTTGACCTTCGAAGCCCAATATTGCAGCAGCTTTGACCGCATACTTCAAAGGACTCAAATAATTGAATGCTTTAAAAAATACAGGCATCGACAATGACATTGTACCCCCCATAAAAATACCAACAATCATTATGCTAGCCAATATATTGACCGCCAAATCCAAGTTATCAATGATTGTAAGAAGCATGATTGAAATAGATTCCGCCGTGTTAAGACAAACGAGAGAGATAAAAAAATAAGTAAAGTACGTCTTTGCACTAAACGACAAACCAGGGGCAATAACCACCAAGATTGTAAAAATTATCGACGAAAATATCTCAAATGGGAGCTCCACAATTGAATACGCAAAGAAGAAGGACTCAACGTTATAAATAGCATCCAGATATTCTGACCTGAAATAATTTCTCTCTGTTGGGTATATGGATATGTTACTTATGAATCCAATATAGTAACAATTCATCACCTCTTGGATTAAACCGAGTCTGTTGGATATACCATCGTATGAATTCTTTAACGGTGCAAAAAACAATGCATTTATAGCACCAGTACCAACAGCCTGTACAATTCTTGATGAGATAACGTTTGGATTTCTCATTAAAGTTAATGTTTGCCTCCTAATCAAAATTGAATAGTTGTCCCTGAAACGAGACATTTCTCTCTTGGTAAGATTTGGATATAATGCGATAATTTCAATGTATTGCTGAATGTCTTTTTTGACTTCTTCATTCTCGTCCCTTGACCTCCACGTGGAGATCAATTTCAGAATCCTCGCTGCTGAACTAGTTGACTCTTCGCCCAAATTTCTTGATACTAAATCCAAGATGTGATCAGCAAGATTTGTCATCTTTGAGCAAGGATAACCTAAATTCTCGAAGTAGTCTGCAATTTTGCTCGTTTCACCATTGTAGACAACATTGCCACCCCGGGCTAACAATAATATATCACCAAATCTTTTGAATAACTCTTGCTTCGGTTGATGAATAGTGATGATAATTGTTTTGTGATCCTCTGTTGCCAACTTGTCTAAAAGTTTCAAGATTGTAGTTGCAGTGTATGAATCCAATCCAGATGTTGGTTCATCCAAAAGTAAGATTTTCGAGTCGTCCAATAATTGACAAGCAATGGACACTCTCTTTTTCTCTCCTCCACTCAATCCTTTATTCATCTCATCTCCAATAAGAATATTCTCACAATCTTTCAAGCCCATCTTATTGATCAACTCATCAATCGTTGAATTAACTTTAAAAATATCTCTTGTGGTATCTTTTGGTAGTCTCAACATCAGTTGAAAATAAAGAGTTTCACGGACAGTCAAATTTGGGATCAAGTGATCATCATGCTGTAGCACATATGAACATATCTTTGACAAAGATTGTGACTTTGGAAATTGTATACCATTGATCAAAATCGCACCATCACTTTTGAAAGTTGAGCCTTTCGATAGCCTTCCTGCCAAGTGATTCAACAATGTCGATTTACCGCTGCCTGATGGACCTAGAATAGCGTTTACTTTGCTAGATTGAAAACGGGCGTTGACGTTATTCAACAATTTCAAAGATTTTGAGTTTTGTGATGGATTGAAATCGTTAGCCCCTCGGGAATATCTATCACGAAACCATTCATAGATAATTGTCAAGATGCCCAAATCTATTTTCTTCGGAACAACCCATAACTGAACGTCCTTCAATGTAATCTCGACTTCCGTTAATGTAGAAGCTGGCTCAATTTTCACCTCTTCAACTTTAAACTTTGAACTTTGTTTCATGATCAATTTATTGTCTTTAGGCTTGGTCATCGTAACTTCAGTTGGTTTATAATGTAATACTAAACCAGCCAGAACATAGAACACGATTCCATATGCAAGAATAATACATGTTGGTAAAATGATCCAATCTTCAGGAAATCCTAAAGTATCCAATATATAAGTTCCTGTGTATTCTAAGCACTCATCTTCAGTGCCATGACAATCCCCCTTCCACCCGGAAAATTGATTTGAATTCAAAGCACCAAAACTATACCAGAAGTAGGTAATATATTTGACCCAACGCACATAAACTGGCATACTCTTCGAGTTAACAAAGTAGCCACAACCGTTGTTCTGTAGTTGATAGAAAAGATTTGAAATCAACGAAGAAGTAGCAAAGTCTGACCCCAAAGCAAAACATAACGTTGCGCAGCACATACCAGTCATAGTTATCAACAAACAATGTGAGAAGTATATTAAAAAGTACGAAGCACTACCTTCGATTCTCAATCCAAACATAAAATACGAAATCAAACTGAAAAGCAATGAGTTAGGAAAGTCTTCAATCCAAAATTTTGAAAGCCTCCTACTTATTAACCAACCAGTTATTGAGATGACACCTTCATTTTTCTCTCTATAGTATATTTGACCATCATTTGACCATAATCTTGAGAGTTCAAAAAATAAGGGTGTAAATCCTACAACTTCCAACATGACATATAATTGGGATGTCATTGTTCTGATTCCTGCCAAGTCATGACTAGGCTTGTAAAAGATCCAGCCACATACGACAGCAATGACACATATGGAGAAATTCAAAGTGATTAATGATTTTTTATCTCTGACGGATAGTAACAAGTTTCTTCTTGTCAAAATTTCGATTTCTTTCATCAACGAAATGTTCTCTGTTTTTTTTGTCTTGGAATGATCACCATTAATGAACGTGTCCTCTTCAAGTTGATCATCCGTGACTCTAGACTTCCAAATCTCGACAAGATGGTTGACTCTGTTAGATGATTGCAGTTGTTTTTCATCAGATGATGAATCTTTCAGGGATAGTTCAATCAAATAATCTGCTAAATTGACGTTCTTCGGTAGCTTGTAACCCAATTTGTCGAAATAAGCAATGGAATCATCAACACCACCAGAATAGACAAGATTACCACCTTTGGCCAAAACACTGATTTTGTCAATTTTTTTCAAAATTTCATATCTTGGTTGATGAATGGTAAGCACAATCGTGATACCAAAAGATTTTGACAAATTGTTCAAAGCCGATAACAATCTAAAAGAACTGTTTGCATCCAATCCAGTTGTTGGTTCATCCAAGAAAAGCAAACTTGGTTTACTCAAAAGTTGTAGTGCTAAGGCAACCAACCTTTGCTCACCACCTGATAGATTTACCTCCCCTGATGAATTACAAATGATTTGGTGTGAAATTCTATCGATCCCTAGCTCCTTCATACAAGTATCTATTAACAAATCCTTGTCCAGCTTGGTGAAGCTCTTCGGTAGTTTTAAATCAGCAGCAAAGTGTAAAGATTCTAACACTGTTAAGAAAGGAATGAATGAATCGGTCTGTAACATATAGGAATGTCTTATGTTGTGGATATTAGACGTCTCGTTATATTTGACAGAGCCTGAAAACTTGAAATCTGCATTTGAAGTCACTCTATGTGACAACGTATTAAGCAAGGTTGTTTTACCGCTCCCAGAAGAGCCCAATATTGCCATAACTTCACCTTTGGCAACATTTAAACTTAGATTGTTGATGACCCTCTTACTTGAACTGTTTTCTTCATCTTCAACAGCAGACTTGCCAGCCTTTTTACCTTGTAGCACCCTCCTCCATAGCGATGACTTTTCCTTTTTGGAAGCTATCGAAACATTCAATTTATGAACAGATAAGCTTATCCTCTCCGATTCAGGAATATTCAAGACTGAATCTCTCTCTAGCGACATAGGCCTGCAAATTTACTGGCTATTCTAGTGAAATTCTATAAAAGTCCCTTGAACTCTGATCCAAGATATCTTATAGGAAAAATGAACCTTCTGTCCCAACTATTTTGTACGCTAATGAACACTGTCTAGAGTTACACATCAGATAATTAGTCACCAAGCACTGCTTCCCTCCTCTAAAAGTAAGAATTTTTTTTCACCCTAATAAAGTTAAGCGGCTCTAGACTTCGTTGAAGTCTACCATGTTTTGCGCGGGCAAAACTTCTAACATTCCATAATATAGGAGGCAAGCCACTGTTCACACACAACTGATGTGGTCAATTATCCCCTTCTGTTCATAATTTTGAGCATTTTGAAAGAATACGAATCTGTGTTAGATAACGATGGGTAGTAGTACATTTTTATACACAAAATTACTGTTGGCGAAGAAAGAGAATTGAAAAGTAGAAGAGGATATAGAAGAATAATAGGGAACAAAAACATGCATTGAAGTAAAAGATCATCACGGGTTGAATCAACAGAAAAAACAAAAAGAAAGACCAGCTAATGTTGCTGTGGAGGTTGATCACTGACATAACCCCCACTGGCACTGTTGTTGTTTGGGTTATTATTATTGATGCTGTTACTGTTGATATTATTATTATTATTATTATTATTATTATTGGTATTGTTGTTGTTGTTGTTGTTGTTGTTGCTGTTATTGTTGTTAATGCTATTCATATAAGTGGATGTCAATGATGAGGAAGTGTTGATTTGATTCACTTGCTGTTGATGGCGAGAATGCGGTATGTGAACCATGTTGTCGCTGCTAGTTATTCCCTCACCGCCTGTTTGATGGTAAGCTGAAGGTATGGAATCAGCATTACCGAAATGGTGCTTCAGAATACGATGATTCGGTTGTTGTTCTTGTTGTTGAACTCCAGATTGGTAGTAATACGGATTGGAAGGTGTAGGTAAACCATGCTGTAGGGATGAATAATAGAACTGCTGTTGGGGAAAGGCGTTGTTGTTGTTGTTGAAAGGTATCGATATTGGATCAATGGATGATGAAACCCTTCTCAGCGGCGGCGGCATTGTATAAGGATTGTTCAAGTTAGCTTGAATGTGATGCAGCAGCTGTTGTTGTTGTTGTAGTTGTTGTTGAAAAGGTTCGCCGGTCTGATGGCCACTCATATCAGTTTGATGGGAATGAACATCACCTTGCTGGATCTGGGGCTGATAACCTTGGTGAACAAAAGGGAGCACAATTTGATTGTTCCCACTTGAATCTGGATTTATAGGTGGTAAACCATAGTTGTAATACCCCCCCATCGGATTGGACTGGTAAAATACAGATTGCTCTGAAATGGAATGGGAAGTTGCTGATTGCTGATGATGTTGTTCCGAGTTCAAACCAACAACAGTACTGTATGACAAGCCTCTGCCAAACGGATTCGAAAGCTTTTCCTGCTTTATTATTTCCTTTTGCTTTCTAAAATCAGAAATCACGGGCTCAGTTTGAAAGCTACACAAGACGGTTCTATCTTCACCATCGACGTTCAAGACCCCTTTCAAAAGATCTCTTGTCAACATCCTTGGTTCGGTGTACAAAACCAGTTTTGTATTTCTTGGTAAAAAGTAGATTCTCATATCAGATTTGTAACGGGGTCTGGCAACTTTTTTCTTCAAAAAAGTTGTTGTTGGTCTATCACCTTTCTGGCCAAGTAAAGCATCAACCGTTGGCTTACCCATTAAAATTGGTTTGTCATCAAATTCGTCGTCGTTCAAATGGATATCTCCAGGCATAGCAGATTCCACCTTTAGCAAGACAGCCCCCCCAGGTTCTGTTGCAGCTGCTCTTGTTACTCTTAACAAAGTATAATCTACAACTCCAAATAGTGTAAGAATGGCTTCATCGATTGATCCGAAATAGGTGTCACTTGTTGGATTTTTTTGTACTTGGTCTTCAAGCTCTTGAGTGTACAACTCCTTATCTACGAACCTGGCTTCTTTGATATCGAACGAGTTTGGATTCGGTACAAATAGTTCTGTCTTTAAATTATCGGCACCATTCGAACCTTCAAACAAGGCTTCAATTGGATTTCTGACTGGTTCTGCGATTAACATGTGGTATAGGGCTGCTAATGAGGGAATCATCGTCAACCTTACTTTTGTCTGTGCAGCTAATGGCCGTCCCTGTGGTCTTGCCGTTGATGATTTTGCCAGAGAGGATAATGGTCTCTTTGCTGGATGTCTTTTCCTTCTTGCCAACCTGACAATTCCTTGGTTTCCAGTTCCAGAAGTCAAACCTTCATCAATTGCGTCCTGACTTGTCGATCCAACCGAACTTTGTTCCTGGTATGCTAACATGGGAGATTGATGCTGGTGTGGTGGAACCATGTGATTCATGGAGTAGCTCTCATTACTAGTGCCTTTGGGCTTGGCTGTAGATGGCTGGTACGTGTACCCGTGCTGTTGTAGACCTTTACTATCATTTGGGTCTATATCTCGCATAATCTTGGATTCGCTCGCTGCTGAAAAGGCTATCGAGGTGCTATATTCAAAAATGACGGAGAGAGCCTGTTGCAAAAAACCGATTTCAAGAGGAGGAACAGATGGGCCTGCTTAATCTATGACTGTGATAAAAAAAAAAAAAGTGCCAATCAACTATGGTACATTTATTTATATTCGAGGCAGTGGATGGTGAGGTGAACTGATCTGATGGTGTATGTGTGTATGTATGGATGTGGGCTCGGCTCAAGAGTAGTGTTGAGACTTAGGCGTTAGCGTGGTGGTTGATAGAGCCAATACTGCTTTTACGGGGGATGGAATAATACGACAAGACACAAACCTGTTTGCACTTGTTTCCTTTCTGAAAAGCTATTCTGGCCTCCTGCTGATGTGACGATGAGTATGCTCCTTTGAAGACCCGATCATGGAGCACCTACAAATTTTGGGAGGATCCAATTATTTATATCGATTTTTCCTTACTTGACTTTTATCGTTGGCGGGATTAAGTGCTTTTTTCAACGCTTATGTAGGAGGAGGTGGTAGAATTGAAAGTGAGTACTGACTTAGACTCTTGCCAAAATGTCAACCCAAAGTTGTGCCTTTTTTTTATTGTGCAAAAGGTTTGACATTTCTGTAGAGACTTATCTTTGTTAATTCAAGGGCAAGAGGTGCAACTGACAGACTTTTAACCAGTTCTGTCGAGTGACTTTTGCTTCGACCGGATGCTGAATTCCTTCAACACTAGGTGAAAACCTAAAAACCTTAAAGATGTACGCAATGTGGGTGTATAGGTCCTGCTAATTGCCATTTACAAGGCATCTAAGCAGATGGGCGAGTGAAGAACAAAGGGAAGCCTAAAGCCATCAGCTAAGTATCTTCAGACTAGGGTTGATGTCATATGACTTCAACCTCAGAGTGGCGGGAGGTTGGAGCATGTCTCAAAGCATGTCTTGCAATTGCCAAAATGGCAAGACCCATACACCCACTCTGCCTATTCGTACACCAGGAAAAAGGAATCACCATGGGGACATGCGGATCCAGAATAACGAGAACTCGTTGGTGGTCGGTGCAGATTGGATTTGTCGAGCTGGGTGGATGGGTTCAAGGATATATCTGTTAGGTTTGGCGATAAGGACTGAGAATCAACCTTGATCCCCTTGGTTTGGCACGGGTGCACATGCTCTCTAGGTGGTGGTAAATGGGTCCTAGGATACACCTTTCTCCCTTTGCTTTTTGATTCCGTTCATGTTTACTCAGCTGCAAGGATGTATAGTTTTGTGAGGAAACGGAAAATAAAAAATCTCAGGCTACAAACGAACGGGTGATTTTTGCACCCAAACTAGCTATTGTCACTACACTTGGTGTTCTATGATTGAACTCTATTATTTAGAAAACTATAATCTTGCCATAAATGCTGAAATATGATCTGTAAGATAGACTAAACTCTAATGATCTTTATTCTCTGACTCGCTCTGGGCGGTAGGTTCAGTTGATGCAAGTAGTCTTCAGGCAAAGGGCATTCAGTGAACGACGTTCCGTCTGTGAAAAAACAAAAGTACAGAGGCATTTATTTATTGATTCATTTACTTAATGATTATTTTATTTTCGTTTGTTTGATGAAATTCACAATCTCAACTCGCAGCAAAGATCAAACAAATACTGGGCGATTCCCAGATCGGTTTAGTCACAATCCATAAATAGTCCACCGAGCGGAACTCAGGTCAGAGTTTCGAAACTTTGAAACTTCGGGAAGCGGGTGAGTGCTTGAATTTCCAGGGTCCTCCTTGAATACGAGAGTGACTGTGAATGTCAAATTCCACTTGATCAGCGTTGGCACCTTTATCAGCTAACAGCCTACACATCGTTAAACTTCATCTTGGCTTCGTGTAACCTTATTGATGTGATGGGTCGATAGGTTTGGGAAAGTGGGCCAAAAAAATAGTTCTCAAAACTGTCTTAACAATGTAATGCTATTTTTTTTTCTTTTGGAATCTCAGCATTTTAGGATTGCCTTTCGAAAGGATCTCTAATTTTCTGTTCCTGAGGTTGTCAATATTGGGTCCAAGTTCCTTTATTTGATTAAATTGCGTGACCTTGGACCTTGAGTTACTACTGATAGATGGAAGTGTCTCCAACCACACACGCTAAGGTACAGTAGGGGCCCAAAGGAGCAAATTTGTCCCTCCCCGCCCAACATTTACTAAGAAGCCTTAAAGATGATGAGGAAATTTAAAGTATTATTTTTCTCTGTATGTCACTTCGGCAGATTCATACCAAAGTCTTCACAAGATTGGTATTTAAGCTTGGTGTTTTTGTTACCAGCCTGGAGTTTGATGATCTTGAGGTTAGTATAGCTGCACTTCACCCACCCGACAATAAGCTTGCTTTATGTAGCAAAGGCTCTATGTGATACTTCTAAAGTAATGTGCTCACAGTAGCACACACCGCACTATTCTGAACTTTTGACTCTTATTGTGCGACGTTGAACAAAGAAAAACCTCAAGAGTAGATCAAGCTAGGCAAAGACAAATTTCCATCTCATATCTGAAGTGCCCTGTCTCCCTCGACTAATTTTATCTCGGGACATGCATTGCGACAGTCTTACACACTTCAAAATTCCTATTCAACACAGCATTGTTGAAAATTGAAAAAATCAGCTTTTTGCTGGAATCAAAGTGAAAATAAGTGCTCAATGCGTTCAGTAGCGCCAATCAAGCAGAGCCTATGTGGTACCACATGAACATGCCAAGTAGCGGCAAAGGTTTCTATAGAACAGGTCAAGTAACTAAGACCCCATTAGGATCAGACAGCTTGTTGGCGAGTCTCCTCTTTGCGTTTGGCTTCAGCTGTCAAGGACTCACTTATTCATACACCGCCAGCTGGATGGAATTTCGCAGCGCACCCAGAATTCACACGCAAGGCTTTCAGGTTCTCTCTTGAGATTTGACAACAAATCAGAAAGTATGGTGTGCTTATTTCGCGGTATCCTTCTTTACTCTTTGACGGAGAACTTTTTAAGCTTGCTTGACCGACCCAAACAAATGTCACTTTTGTACGGTTTCTCTCTCATTTTTGTCCCTCTTGCTCTAACCACTTTCCACAAAAACAAGAGTCTTCACAGGTTATCCGAGGGGTCGTTACACACTGCACAACGCAACCACCAGAGGTAGATTGCGTACCTCTCTTATTCACCATTTTGAAGTAACCCTATCAAACCTAAAATTGAAGAGGTTGTTGTCCGTAAGTAAAGTACTTAGTTGCCTAGCATAAGCCAGATAGATATTTCTATTTCGAGATTCCTTCAAAATAATAGACTTCAAAGAAGTGAAGACGTGGACTTACAAATCTGCCCTTCTTCTGCCCATGGCTCCTTCCTTACGCATTTTTCAACATGAAGCCGAGAATGGTGTCGAGCTGAATCACTCGTCTGGTGTATTGGTTGAAATGAACCTACCAGGTTTTTACATGCCTGCAAACTTGTCAATTGTGCACAGTGGCTAGCTTGTTTGATGCTCATCGACGTGGGAGTCTGCGACTAAAAGTGATCAAGACGGTGAATAGCCTCGTTTTCATTTTAGCTCAAAAGATGTGCTTTTATATTTTCCGCTTGTGTGTATTTAAGAGGGAGAAAGAGAAAGAGAGAGAGATAGAGAGACAGGTTTGTTTTTGTATGTCTCTTGGACTAATAGCGAATGACTTAGTCAAGCATAGATGCGTACTTGATCCAACGACCATTCACGCCTCGAAAACCATTGGTGCAAAGAAATGCGGTGACGGTGAATATTTGTGCACTGTTGTGTCTTCGCAACCTTTTTTTGGGAGCAAAAATCACCCAATACAAAGCTAACTAGTCTTTGAAGAGATGAATAAATAGAATGGGCTCCAAATCGTAGATAGAAGCAAGGCTTGCGGTCATGGTTTTTGAATCACATTTCACACAATATGTAAAACAAGTTTGAAACACCCGAGCTTAGTGGTGTCATCCAAGGCATGAAGAACTGTCTTGGGTCCTCCAATAAAACGACTTTCCAAAGAGATATACAATAGGTCTGTTTGGACAAAGAGCACTTCAACAATCTCACCTCTACTAAAAAAATCCGCCTTTTCCAGTCTTCAACTGTACTCAAGCCAAATTAACGTTGCTAGTAAAGATTTATTATGAACATCACAAGATTGAAAGAGATTCAAATCAACTTTTTCTATTTCCTTTTTTGAAGTTTAACGCATCAACAAAATGTCACCGGCAGTATCCATAGTTTAACTCTTTCCATTATATTTACCTCAAGTCCTTTTGTTCCCTTGAAACTGAGCCAGGGTTTAGTAGATAACGCAATCGTATCATTCACTCAATTGATTCCACCTCAAACTGACAAGCTGTTTGTATACTTGGATTGGTATTTACAGTCCCTCAAAACATCAACCCAACCACCTCATCCTTCTACGCAAAATAACATAGCTCAATTTATCACCACACGCGAAACTATACACAATGCAAGTGAACCCCATAACAAAGATAATTGGATTGTCGATGGTCTTGGCTGTCGGATTCTTACTTATAGTTTTATCATGCGCCTTATATAATAATTGGAAACCTTTATGGGACGGTAAGTAAATGAGTCAAAAAGCACAACCAATGTGATCTAGATATCCTCGATGAACATTTACTAACTTTAATGCTTGATTCGTAATAGTGGGAATTTTCTTGATTGCCCCAATCCCAAATTCCTTATCCAGATCAATACAAAATCATTACGATGATTTCATGAGTGAATCAAATACAACATCTCCCGGGACATTCGCACAATTTTTTACAGGATTTTTGGTTATCAGTGGATTGGCGTTACCATTGATGCTCTATCACGTACATTTGATCTGCTTAGAGCTGACCATTATGAGCAGTTCAGGTGGGTTTTTGATTTACGGTACTATTATCACTTTCAGTTGGTTTTTTCAAGAAGGTGAAGATGACGACGAAGATTTATTTTGAAATAAGATGAAAGTTGTCGCTTCCTTTAAAAACAAAGAATTGGATATGTGCATGTCTTTGATTACAGCGTGCCTATCCATCCACTGTTCTGTGATACTGTTCCTTTATTTTGCTTTCTTCTTTAGTTCCTCTAGTTATTCTTTTTCAAAGCCTCTTTTACATTACCTTCATTTATTCAAGCAAGTTTCAATGAGTCCTTGAAAGACACTTCGGTGTGAGTAGAGTCAACTTAACGCTGGCAGCTGTTTCGTAGAATTCTCTGGAATGTATTAGATTGAGATGAGTCGTGCGCCTGAAGCATTGCCTCCATTTACTGACTTTTTAATCTCATCTTCTCTTTCTATTAAATGATTGATTGAGTTTCTCCAAACAGATAACTATTATCTATCAGTCCATTTCATTTCAATATGGGTATTTTCACCGGTTCGAACAATAATAACGATAAGTCGTCTGTCACAGAATTGACTAAAACTTCTGATGAGAAATCGTATACAAACCATATAAGTGACGTTTTTGAAAACGATGAGCTCAAGAAATCAATTGAAGTTGCCGGAGAATCCTTGAAGGATGTTATCAACACCTCAGCAACAGTCGTGAACGATGTATTTGATAAATCAACATCGGTTTGGGAGATTGTCAAAGGCGATTGGAGATCAATTTTCAACAAAGATGAGAGACCAAGTGGCGGTTTGTACGATTCTTTTTTCAATGGTGAGCTTGATGATGAGGCATTTTTACAAGATGTTCAAAAGATCGAAAGATTTCTTGGAAACGTTACAAATGGTGTCCTTTCCAATCCATTCAATATCAACTATCAACCGATGAGCGATAGAACTACAGGTTACTGGGCATATCCTTCTCCTTCATCTGAAGTTTACGATGCTTGTAAGGAGAAAAATGGATTATCTGTTTGGGATGAAAGCGGTTATTGGAGATGCCTTTTTCCTAATGCTTTGATTCCGAAGGAGAAGTTAGGGAAAGTTTTAACAAAGGAGGATGTTTTATCTGATGCTAATCATGAAAAAGGTTTGTTTTTTCAAGACTTCAATAAATATTTGGATTGGAAATCAAATATGAAGAAAGTTTTGAAGGATGAAAAAGAGAAAAGATTAGAACTAAAACGACAGTCTTTGAAGGGTGAGATTGAAAAGAGAGTGAAATTGCAAGAAAAGTTCAATTTCGAGAGCACAAAGTTGTCAGAGTTCGATAATTTGAATAATCAAAGTTCAGATTTGAATGATCTCGTTTTGGTTTCCGACACATCCTTGAACAATGAAGGGAAGGAAGTGTCTGGTGTTTCGAAATCATTTTCTTCCTCCTTTGTCAATGGTAAGAAAGAGGAAGTCAGTAAGATTCAGGAGTTTTATGCAGATGGAACATCATCAATCAAAGAAGTCAAAAAAGTTTTTGATGAGGCAAATGGCAAACCTATAGTGGAAGAACACATCAGAAACCTTCCTTTGAACGGGAAAGCAACCAGTGGCTGGTTTTGGGGAAAGGATGGAGATGAATGATTATGCTTTTTTATATGTATATTGTGGTGGGTTAAGGCGATTTTGGGCGGTGGTTTTTTCACTTTTTGAAATTTTATGGATATTGTTTCCCCTTTTTTGATACGTCTTAATTTTGTGGATATTTCAAGAAAGTCTTTTTGATTGTTTCCATTATCTTGGTTTTTGTTATCAAAAAGTCGTAAATTTAGTGATCTCTTTCAATTTTTTGATTATAATTTTGACTACTTTATTGTTGTCCATATATACACGTAGAAGACTAAAAAAAGAGCACATGACAAAAATTCTCATTTACAATAATTGAAAGATTAACGACTGACCCAGGTGATGGACTTTCTAGCCTTTGGTTGACCAGGTTTCTTTCTTTCAACTCTTCTATGATCTTTGGTCATACATCCAGATTTGTACAATACCTTTTTCAACAATGGATTGAAAATGACAAGACCTTGTGAGATACCACTTCTAATGGCTCCAAGTTGACCGGTAATACCACCACCATTTACCTTAGCAAACACATTGAACTTTCCCTCTTGTCCAACTACTTTAAAGGGATATATCAACTGTAAACGATCCGAAACGTGTGGAAAAACTTCGTTTATTGATTTACCATTTATAATGAAGTCACCGTTACCTCTGACCAAATAAACTTTTGCACTTGACAGTTTTCTTCTACCAACTGAAATAGCTCTACCATAGTCATCCAACTGCTTGGGTTGCTTGAAGTCTTTGCTATTGGATGAACCTCTCCTGAAGGGTTTCAAAGCTTCCAAAATTTCATCGTTTTGTAATTGTGGATCAATGGATGCAATTCTTCTCAATAACTTGACGAGTGCCTTATGTTGCACAATTGATAATCTTGTACCACCACCAATGACAGTGTATTCACCCAATGAAATCCACGAGTCACCGCCACTTCTACTCATATCATAAGGCAAGTTGATGTACTTCTTCAAGACGTCTTGCAACTGAATCAAAATAGACTCATGTTGTGGATTCTCCGAAAAGAAAGAAGGTGAGACAGGTCTGACAATCACTCTTTCTAGTTCTGGGTTGATAGTTACTGATTTTGGTGTGTTCTTAGTCAACGACTGTAATGTTTGTGATTTGGAAGATATTGTTGGTTCGATTGTTGTTGTTGTTGATGTAGATTGGAAGATCGATGGAGTGATTGAAAAAGATCTAGTCACGGGTGGAACACGGAGGGAAGACCCACCACATGATCTTAATATTCTTAAAGACATCTTCAAAACAAATTTCTTGAGTCTTATATTAAATAACGAATCTAGCAAGTAATGGCTTTTACCTCAAGCACTTAAGACTTCGAAAATACCTTTGCGTTGGTGAGTGAAAAACTTTTGATAAAATAAAGACGTGCATTATAATCCAAATAAAAGTAGTGAAGAAAATGCTGAATACACAAATAGGGAAAGAAGAGAAGGGGAGAGGGAGGACACTGAAGTTATATGAACCAACAACTACCCTATCCAGAATCACGATTAACTGGATCAATATTATTAGCCGGTGAAGTTTTAGGATTAGTGAAGGTCATGCAGGCACTTTTTAAACGATATGTCTTATTGGTGAAATATGAGACTCATTACGTATCGCATCAAAGATGACTTTCATCTACGCCTATCCATAGACTTTGCCTCAAATAAAAGATTCTCTTGATATTCAGTTATTGTTTTCTGAAAACAAACTCGAAAACCGAGTTGGTGCATAAATGCAAAACTCGATAACAATGAAAGAGAAGATTTCACTTTCTTTTTGTAAAAAGTTCATCATACTCAATATCATTCACTTCATCGTCATTATCAGATATGAATACACTTACGTTTTCAAAACCATTTCTCAACAGAGGTTCAGATTCTTTTTGAACTGGTGCTTCACTGGCTTGCTGATCTTTGATTTTCAGCTCAAAATCTTTCAACACGGCCGTAAGCTGATCGTTTCTTCTTGTTACCATATACATATCCTCTTGCTGTATCGTCTTCCTTTTCGCATGTCTTGCAAAGGACTCCAAGTCCTCACCTAGTGATACTATGTCGAATTAGTTTGGTTAGTAAAATGTTTCTGATTTGATAATCATCAGTGGTTCACTTCAGACTTACGGCATTGATTGTAAACCAACTCAACAAGAGACGCTATAAATCTAGGTGTTGCTGTTATTGTGTCATTTGCGTCAATCTCTTTCAACTCTTCTTCGACAATCATGGCAACTACCAACCAAAGATTTGCTTTTAGATTCTAAATTTTGCCAATGATAGCTACAATGTTAGTAGTCCAGTATATATACAAACACATTTATCGATCACAGTTGCTTACACTGGCTATTTCTCTCGTGGGCGCCGTTAGGACTTTCATCTTTTCTCCTTGTTTGTGTGTTGATATATAATAATGATGATGGTAAATATGTACAAAAATCAAGCAGATCATATCAAGTGTTTTTTTTCATATTTATTTTAGAGTCAAAAGCGCGTTTGTTCAGATTTTATGGCCACTTCCTTTATTTTTGATTGAGTGATTGATTTAACCTAACATAGAAAGATGTCACAGTTGTTGCCTCTTCCACCTTCATTGCAACCATTTTTGGAACCATTTTTGCCAGTTACCAAGACAAACTTACCGTTTGTGACGTTGACATATGCTCAATCATTGGATTCGAGAATTGCAGCAAAAGTTGGCTCACGAACACTGATATCGCACATGGAGACGAAAACAATGACTCACTATTTGAGATCGAAACATGATGCTATAATGATTGGTATTGGCACGTTTTTAGCTGATGACCCTGGATTGGATTGCAGATTACCTTGCAAGCATAAGATAAAGCCGATTGTGCTTGACCCTTCTTTTAAAATTCTAAAAAGTTACGGAGACTCTAGGATGTACAAAACCTTACGAGAGGGTAAAATTCTGCATCCGCTTATAGTAGTCAGTGAAGAGATTGATCTAGATGACAACGAATTTTCAGATTATATTGATAGCTATGATTTGAGAGTTTTACAAATGACGTTGGTCAACGGTAAATTCCCACTCCACTATGTTTTTGAATGTTTAAAAACTTTGGGGATAGATTCAGTAATGGTCGAAGGTGGCGCCAAAATCATCAATCAACTGTTAGCTCCTAAGAACATCGTATCAGTTGATAGCTTAATAGTTACAATTGGTCCTGTATACCTTGGGAAAGAAGGAGTTGAGGTATCACCCTGGAAAGGTGTCAGTTTGAAAAATGCAAAATGGTGGAGTGGAGTCCAAGACGTTGTTTTGGCAAATAACTTCAGCTGAACTATTTACGAATCTGTATAACCTATAGTACAATGCATTAAATAATTATAAAAGACAAAACATCAAACAAAATGTGTACACAAAAAAAGAGAGACTAAAGAAGAAGAATATTGAAAACAAAAAGCAGCATTTTTCGATTTGATAGATACAGAGTTTATAAACAAATTCTATAACTTGCGTAACGACCAGAAGTTTCCGATCTTCTAATGATTTTGACAATTTGACCACGCTTCAAACCAAGGTAACGAGCGACTGGATCTTCTCTTTGAATTCTTGGTAATTGCGATTCCTTCAATCTATATCTTTCCAACAATTCCTTTTTTTCTTCCACAGAAAGACGAATATGCTTTGGAACCAACTCATGGTGGGTGATATTAACAACTAAATTACTCTCTTCAAATGTTTCAATAGTAGCATCTTTGATTGTTGGGATCATCTTATTTGCACTTGATGTAATACCAGTTTGATAGATAAAAATACCAGTTGTGAAATTCCTCTCACTGATATGCAAGATGAAGTTTCTCATTGTTTTTACACCGACTGAAGGTTCATCACAGAATTCAACCCATAAGGAGCCCAATTCTGGAAACTTTGCCAACGACTCATCATTTGGATTTGCTTGGAATGACATCAATTTTCTTTGAGGGATTCCCATACCATCGCACATTTTGGACCTGAACTCTTCCAACGTCATCTCAATTTCTTCTTGTAAAATGACATAGCCTCTATCACGGACCATCTCCTTGACTGTACGGAAAGCTCTCCATAAACGTGAAACTGTTCTGTCTGTATCTTCCATTTCTGATTTATTGTGATTTTATAATGATTTTTCTTTTGTTGTTGGTACAATAGGTGTCCGGTAATTAATTGCTTGTTCTTCTGATAACTTTAAACCACACTTGTCAGCAAGTTTACCCAGATGATGAAAGATTGTATGATATAAACATCTTAGCGTTTAAATAAAACTCAACTTAATTTTGAAAGAAAAAAAATTGTTCAAAAAAATTTTGTCAATTGATTTTAAGAGCACTACCATAACTCTCAAGTGGAAGAAGTAACAGTGCTTTAGGACGAAAACTGGCATCAAAGGGCCAGGTGTTTATGACGGTGAAAGTCCTAATAGATTTATCTTCAGCTGTATGGGTAAAATTAGAACAAAAGTAAAATTTGAACTTAAAAAGAGCGAATACAAAAAATAGTACTGATTCAATCATTGTATTATCTATGTTCTTGAACAAAGATTCAAACGTTTCACAACTTTAAAGCTCCCTCTGGTTGTCTTCTTCTGTACCTTAGCACGACATCAGCACTTTTCTTCCAGATGGTCAGTTTGACTGTAGCTAATGTCATGTTGGAGGGTAGTACGACATCATTGCAAACAATTTCCAAGAATGTGTCAGCTTTGAAGCCAGGTTTGTCAATTTCGGGTGTCATGTAATCAAATCTTTCCACAATAAAACTCAGTATCTTGTGCATTCTCAAGACTCCAACTGCACTCAATCTGTTGCTTGATTTTGTAATCGGTGGGAATCTGGATACATCATCTTGATTTTTCTTATATTCTTCAATTATGAAGTTTATTTTGGTGTGATGTACTTCTGGAAATTTGTTCAAGAACAAAGCATCGCCAATCCAGCGTGGTATGCATTTCTCGAGAACTCTTAATGAGTTTTCAGACTCCAAAAAATCGTTCAATCGGGCATGAATCAATTCCCTATTTGACTTGTTGTTCAACTCGGATATGATGATTAGCGTTGATTTAAAATATGGAATATCAATCAACGGTAGCTCGGAATCATTTATCACAAATAATGAATGCTGCAAAGAGTCAATAGAGCTTGATTTATACTTATACCTCAATTCTCGAATCAATGAAGATGTAGAATCCTCGTTCAAATTATCAAAATCTTCAAAATCCTTGGTGATCAGAGCAACATTATCTATAGTAGTCGATGTGGCAGCTGAAGGCGGTGGTGAAATAAGCTTGGATTGCATTTGTGATGGTTTGCTTGACCTACCAAATATTTTGAACTTATTGGACGACGATACTGGTTTTTTTTGATCCTTTTGTGTATGATTTTTGGGTGGTTGTTGATGCTGAGCCACTGGTGGTTTGGGATCTGGAATACTACCAATCAAATCTGCCTGGTTTGTTTTGAATGAGTTGATGTTATTGTCTTGCAGGGAAGATTTCTGCAAGATGCCTCCCAATTTTTTGATTTGCTTTTCTCTGTAATTCTCATCATCCGAAATCTCTAAACTTATAAAATCTTTGAAAAGGTTTTTTAATACTAATCTCCCAAGATTGATCCTTAATGACTTTTTGACAATTTCAAAGTCTTCATTTGGATATTTGGACTTGAAGATTTCAGATAAATCTGGAAATTCTTCAAGTAGGTCGTCTAGGTAAATTTCTGTATCGCTGAAATTGTTCTCATCCATGGTTATAAATAATTTCCCTGCTTTAATCTCAACCTTACACCACATTGACAATGTCTCTTTTGTTTGAAACTTATTGATTATTTCATCAAAGTGCCACTCCAAGTCATTTGGCTCAATACAATGCTCTTTCATAAATTTGGAGGAATCAAAAGTCTCTTGTATGCCGCATCTTAGCAAATCCCAAATAACTATAACACCAGAGTCGTCCATGGTGACCACATTTTTTCTATTATTCAACAACCGATGCCTTATTAATCCACTCTGCCCTTCAATCAGCTGTAAACAACAACCGTTTATAGGAATGGATTTTACTTGGTCTTCAGTGATTGTGTTGGAAACAATTTCAATTCCTTCACTATCATCATTTTCATCTGTGAGTATGAATTCCAAATTTGGACCACCATTTATTGACAAGAAAGGAGATACAAACGTCTCATTTGTAATTTCTTTGCCATACTGCTCGAATTTTTCAAGCTGCATTCTACCCGGGCTAATCGGTGTAGTAAACCTTTGGTTTGAAATTGACAATGCATCATCTAGCTGTGTTAAATCATAAGCTGACGTATCATTTGACAAATGCGACACCAAGTCGTAAAGATCATCATTTGCAATTGCTTGGATTGGATCCGAAGAAAGTGTTGGCTGCTCTGAGTCTAATTCTGATGGTTGTTCTTTGTTCAACAATGACAAGTTCTTTGTCATTTTTATTGCCTGATATGCTGTTAGTTTAGCAGTACTTGGAACTTCCCACCTCTTGATAAACGTATTTCTTTCTATTGTATTCATAACACTTGAGGTGGATGTCCATATAGAGTTGTCAGCATAAGTCAACGACAAGACACCGTTCAATGAAGTTTCAGATGTACTATCCAATGATAGGTCGGCAATAATTGTGGAAATACCCAAGTTGTCATTCAATTTACTGGTTATAAAGGTATTTTCAGTGTCATAATAGCTGTAGTTACAACATCTGATATCAGTCTTGATTACCAAACCATTCTTATCACCTGAATAAAAGTTGTAAAACTCCTGACTCTCGTTGTTTTCGTCGTCTGGACATTCCAAACTCCAAATAGAAGAATCGTGGATGTCAAAAGTTCTCAACAATCTATTTGTTCTCAAACACCACAACTTTATAGACGTATCTGCAGAGCCTGATAAAATGTAATTTTCCTTCATGATCAATGATTTAATATTGTCTTGATGCCCCAAAAGCTTTTTTATAGGTTTAACACTCTGTAACCTCTGGTCATAAACTTTAATTATGTTATCCGGGCCACCAGACGATAATAAATTACGGGTGGCTGATAACGTGTAAATTGAGCCTCTCTCATTTTCTGAATCTCTAATAACATGCTTTTCCACTTTCTTGTTCAAATCCCAATATTTGATGCAGTTGTCCAACCCACCAGAAATTATCTGATCGGTGTTATCATATGCTAGACATTTGACATAGTCCCCGTGGTATCCAAGAGTTGTTATTGAGTCTTGGCTATTTGATTTCCAAATCTTGATGGATAAATCTGAAGAGCATGAAACGATGGACTCGCCATCTTTCAAAACCTTGATATCGTTAATCCAATCAGAATGTAATTGTGCATGGTTCTTCAACGAGTAATTGCCAAACTTTGGCTGTCTAAAATTTAAACCTTTCCTTATCTGTCCCTCGAGAAACATCAATTCTTGTTCATTGTTGTATACAGTTGATGAGTAGTTGTACACGATATGGTTTGTAGTCAATTTCGAATCTAGTTCGTCCAAAGGAAATTCAGAGATAGCACCAGGTTCATCGGATCCCCAACATGAAATGGCACCATCTCTTCCCGCTGAAAACAACACATTGGAGCGCTTGGAATATTGCAATTTGTTGACACCCAACGAATGGCCTTTGTTGATCTGGGTAGGACCCAATAAATAGGTTAAGGTTCTCTTGGACGACAAATTATTGTTTTGTGACATAACTGTATCAGTTCGCTCACACACCACAAATATTTAAATCAATTTTTCAAGAACTTCCTGAATCTGTACTACTTCAAGACTCTTACTACTCTTGTTCCGGAAAAAACTTGATTGATATTGATCTTTTTTGATTATAACTATTGGTGTGTCGTTTAAAATGTGGAGTAATATTGAACACCGTTTTTTTGTGAGACGCAAAAAACCAGTAAACCAGAAAAAAAATATGGAAATTCATTTCAAAGAATCAAGAGGCCCAAAGAAGTCTTTCCAATGAAGCTGTAATAAGTAACCACAACTTTGTTGAAATACTAAGATCCAGACATTTATACTTCAAGTAGCTACCATCTACTGTTTGCTTTTGAGAGATATATACAGGGTCTGTTGTAGTAATGACTAAAGACAAGATCGTATCGCTAACTGGGTCAATTTTCAGTAAAGCATTAACATACAACTCTCATAGTAAAGTTTATCCTAATCCGATTTCGTTTGGTATTAACCAAGGCGAGAAGTGGGTAATATTTGGCTCAACCAAGTCGAAATTCCTCAAGGTGTTATCTGGAAAATATGTGTCACATCCGCTGAATTCAAGAAGATACCCATCTTTATCAAGCGGTACAAACTGGACAAACTCCCACGTTGAGCTATTACAATTCACAAACAACAATTACGGCAAATCTGCTGATGGCACCGGAAATGGTGGGTTTACTCATCTAGGTGCTAGATATGAGACATTCAAAGATCTCGAGATTGATATCAAGACTTATGACTTCATATCGGGTGCATCTTACAATTCATCAAAGCCAGTCGATGACTCAAAGATTCAAAAATTGTTGAAGTCACTCGACTTGGTTGGTTTGGAAGACAAGTATATCAACGGATTGAGTAACGGACAGTTTCGGAGGGCAAGAATTGCTAAAGGACTTTACAATGAATCGAAACTATTGTTGGTTGATGATCCGTTTTTAGGATTGGATCCGACGGCGACTAAAACGGTGTCAAATGTGTTGAAGGACGAGTCGGAGACGAGGTGTATTGTCATTGGCTTAAGACTTCAAGATCTGATACCTGAATGGATTGATCATGTGGCTTTAGTAGATGAAAACGGATTGGTGCAAAGTGGCTCCAAATCTGAAGTTACACCTCAATTGAATGTTCTCATCAACGAATATCATAAATCTGAAGCGTTGAAAAAAGAGCTGCACGAACTTTTGAAGCAGGAGCGATCGACGAAGCCAAAGGAGTTTTCCAATGATATACTTCTCGAGTTCGATGGTGTGAACGTCAAATATGGAGACAAACAAATACTAAAAGATTTGAAGTGGGCAATAAAATGTGGCGAGAAGTGGCACATTAGAGGTAACAACGGAACAGGCAAGACAACCATTTTGGCATTGATCACGTTGGATCACCCGCAATCCTGGAATGGTAAGATATCGATGATGGGAAAGAAGAGAAGAACAGGCCTGACAAATTATTTCGACACAAACGATGACATTGGGTTCACGTCACCTGAGTTACATGCCATTTATCCAAGGCAGAGAACAGTCTTTCAGACAATAGGTAATGGGTTCGCTGTAAATACTTTCATACCTGACCCTAACCTAAAGGCTGAGCAGGTTTCTAAGGTCAAGCACTTGATTTCAAGTTTCAACTTAAATCAAGATGCAAAATTTGGCGACTTAAGCATATCAGATCAAAAGGTAGTATTGTTTCTTAGAGCAGTGGTGAAAAATCCAAAAATATTGATATTGGACGAGGCATTTAGTGCAATGAATGAAGATTCCATCAGAGACTGTAAGAGGTTCATGAACAACTGGAATTATGGTTGCGTTTTGGTCATAGGACATGTCGCTGAAGAGATTATTGAATGTGATAGGTTTATCAAACTAGTGGATCCATCGGTTGCCAGTTATGAGATAGGGGTATGCTGATATTCGATAATCATAGGAAAGCTAATTTAGTAAAACTTTAGGTGAATAAACGAGTGATGTATTGTAGACACGACTTTCTGAGTTTTAGAAGAAAGAATTCCAGGAAACACGCATCATCAATAGTTTCTGGAATCAGCAATCAAGACGACTTATTCCTTCACTTCTTTTTCCTCCCATCGTATTTGACGATACATTTGGATCTTGATCATCTAGTTTCCATTAGAGATTGTTTCAAAGATGGATGAAAATTATGATGTTATTGTACTCGGTATGTGATTCACATCTTTTTTGGAGACTTTTAAATACAAACAAACACAATAGTTTGGTGTCTAGAAAAACATACTAACCATATTTATGACTTTTTCGAGTGATTTCAGGTACCGGTAAGTTGAATCAATAATAAATATATTGCTCGACATATACTAACAGTTCAGCATTCACTGTTTCAGGCTTAACCGAATGTATCTTGTCAGGTTTGTTGGCGGTTGATGGCAAGAAAGTTTTACACATTGACAGGCAGGACTTTTATGGAGGCGAGAGCGCCTCCTTGAATTTGACACAGTTATACAAGAAATTCAAACCTTCAAAGAGCCCAGATGCTAAGTTAGGAAGAGATAGAGACTGGTGCGTGGATTTGATACCAAAATTCTTGATGGCGGGTGGTGAGTTAACTAACATTTTGGTTGTAAGTTTTACTTTCATTTCAACGAAAAACATGAATTTTAGTACTTTTACTGACCGGAAACTGTATAGCATACTGATGTCACGCGTTATGTTGAATTCAAACAAATTTCTGGGTCCTACGTCTATCGTGGTGGCAAGATTGCCAAGGTTCCAGCAAATGAGTCAGAGGCAATTAGATCACCTTTGATGGGTCTTTTTGAAAAGAGAAGAATGAAGAACTTTTTGGAGTATATGACAAAATATGATGATGATATCCCATCAACTCAAAGAG
Source organism: Peterozyma toletana (assembly GCA_003706045.2). Taxonomy (NCBI): domain Eukaryota; kingdom Fungi; phylum Ascomycota; class Pichiomycetes; order Alaninales; family Pachysolenaceae; genus Peterozyma; species Peterozyma toletana. The sequence goes on from PPKG02000030.1 coordinate 129,861, forward strand.
GTTTCAATTTTGACAAGACCCCAATGGGTGAAATTTATAATTATTGGGGTTTGGAGTCTGGTACTAAGGATTTCATTGGTCATGCAATGGCATTATGGTCAAATGATGATTATTTGAATCAACCAGCTAGGGAAACACATGAAAGATTGATGTTATACTTGAATTCTGTTGCAAGATATGGTAAATCACCTTACATTTATCCATTATATGGATTAGGTGAACTTCCACAAGGATTTGCTAGACTATCCGCAATCTATGGTGGTACTTTCATGTTGGATACACCAATTGATGAGATTTTTTATAATGATGATGGCTCATTCAAAGGTGTGAAAACTAAGGAAGGTATTGCAAATGCCCCAATTGTTATTGCAGATCCAACCTATTTTCCAGAAAAAGTAAAGAAGACAGGACAAAAGGTTATCAGGGCTATGTGCATCTTGAATCATCCAATTCCAGGCACTTCTGATGCAGACTCATTGCAGATAATTATTCCGCAAAATCAAGTTGGTAGAAAAAATGACATATATATTGCTGTTATTTCATCGGATCATAATGTTACTGCAAAGGGACACTATTTGGCTATAATCTCTACCATAATTGAAACTGACAAACCTCATATCGAACTAGAGTCTGCATTCAAAATTATTGGGGAAACTGAAGATATATTGATGGGCATTTCTGAGTTGTACGAACCTATTGATGAAGGAAAGACTAATAACATTTTCATTTCGAAGAGTTATGATCCAAGTTCTCATTTTGAGACGACCACAGATGATGTCAAGGATATCTATGAAAGAGTCACAGGTAATCCATTAGTCTTGAAGAAGAGATCAACTGTAGAAGAAGAGGAAGCAATAGCAAGCGCTTGAGACTTCGGAATCAGAATACCGTGCTCTTTTGAAATTTTCATTCTATGTAAGTCCTTGTCATTTCTCTTTTTTTCACACAATTATTAAACTTTGATCTATAGGGATCTTTTCATCAGCTTTTATCCTCTGAAATCTTATCATTATTTGCTTGTACCGAAGTTTTTTTCTTTTCATTTGGTTTCTTTTCGTTGTCTAGAAGTGGGAATTACCGAATTTCGAAAAAAACAAAGTTTTATATGTATTCAATTGTTGATTCAAATCAAGCAGCAAATGTATTCAAATATAATTAAAAATCAACCCTATAAAAAGCATAACTAGAAATTCAGCTTGTAAAAATCATATGTGAATCTTAAAATCTCAGTATCAAAAATCTTCAAACATCACCTGTTGCACGCAAAGCATCATACTTGACAACAGCATTCATCAAAGTTTTGAATCCATTCTCACATTCTTCAGGTGTTGAAAACTCTTCTGGGTTATGGCTAACACCATCCTTACTAGGAATAAAAATAAAGCCAGTTGGTACTCTCGATGATGTTGAACATGAATCATGCCCAGCCCCGCTAATCATTGGGATACAATTATCACTTCCAAAAAGTTCGCAGGCTGCACTTTCAACACACTCGACACACCTTTCATCAAAATGAACAGCTGGTGAAACTTGATTGATTTTGAATTCCACTGATAACTGCTTCGCATTTGATGAACCGTTACCAATTTTGGCTATTTTTTTGAACTCATGTTTGCATTCTGAAATGATTTTCGACAATCCTTCATCTGTTGTATGTCTTGCATCTAATGTAAAACTAACACTCTCTGGTATAACATTAACAACAGCTGGTTTGAGATCCATGATACCAACTGAACATAATCCGTTGTTCAGATATGCAATTTCATTAGCCTTTACTACCATTTTTGAAGCCGCTAGTAACGCATCTGCTCTACTATTTAATGGTGTTGTTCCTGTATGTTGAGCCTTGCCTGTGACAGTGATGGTGTACCAGTCATAAGCTTGCACACCTTTGACTATGCCAATCTTCTTGTTTGATTCTTCCAAAATCGGGCCTTGCTCAATATGCAATTCAAAATGGGCATATATCGGATTTGACTTATAGGAAGCAGCAGTAGAACCTAAATAACCAATTCTTTTCAACTCATCTTTAACGGTAACGGGCTTCAAATCAGTTACTGAATTCATCTTATAAATTTCATCCTTGGATACAAGTTCAGCCCATACTGCAGAAGCCATTGTACTCATTGGGAACCTGGCACCTTCTTCGTTCATCCAGTTAATGACTCCGATAGGGTAATTTGGCGTGAAGTGATTGTCGTGAAACGTTCTCAAGACTTCTAATCCTGATAAAACACCTAGTATACCATCATATCTACCACCCGTTGGCTGAGTATCTAGGTGTGAACCCATACATACAGGTAATCCTTCGTTTTTACCAGGATAAATGGCAAACATGTTGCCAATTTCATCGATGATCACCTTGCAGCCAATCTTTGTAGTTTCTTCATAAAACCAATCCTTCACCTTTTTATCTTCATCGCTCAATGCCAATCTGCAAACGCCTGTTTGTGTTGCTTCCGGTCCCCATGAATGTTTAGCTCCAAATAAAGCTGTCTCGTGGATTGTGTTGATCAATCTACCTGGGGTGATTTGTAAGTCTTTTGAAGGCATTTTTCTGGGTAGGGCTTATACTGATGAAACAATTTCTCGTTACTGGAAATGATAATGATTTAATACGGTTTTTCAACCTTCCAGCGGCTTGATAGGTAAAAGATAAATATCTGACATTTACATAGATAAGAGAATCACGGGTGTTACCTGCCGACACCGGCGGATCTCGTATGAAATTGAAAACCTGAAAAGATAACTAGTTATTAACAAATATCACCACCCTAACGTCTCACTAGACCTTAAGTGAGTGAAAAAAGGAGTATCAAGAGTTTGAGGACAAACGATACTGTTGAATCGCTTGATGATAGTTCAAACTTAGCACTTTTTGTGCCTGAAACACAGCAAATACCAATTTTCTTGCATGCTTGGGCCAAGATAAATTAGGCGTGTGGGGCTTTGCATGATGAAGTAATTTGTGTATATTATAATTCGTACTTTAACAGAATAGGAAACTCTAGCTTGACTGGTTTTTGGAGTTCTAAAGTGTGTATCGGCCCTCCTCAACCAATGATGGAGTAATTTGTGTATGTGATCAACAAAATTTCGCTATATACCAATTCATGCCGATTAGGAAACCCATCCGGCTCGAAAAATCCTCGGAAAACGAATGACAAAATTACACAATAATATAAGTGATGCTCTAGTGTATATAAAGGTCATAAATCCAATGGGATTAAATGCAGTGTTGAAGAGTTCTGTAAGTGATACAAGATGTTGGATGTTGACAATTTGATTGAAAAGTTAACTTTAGATGAGAAGGTGAAATTGTTGAGCGGTGCTGACTGGTGGCATACGCATAAGATACCTAGACTCAACATTCCTTCATTTCGCATGTCGGACGGGCCAAATGGTGTTAGAGGTCTACACCATTTCAATAGTACTCCGACCACTTGTTTTCCACTGGCGACAGCTCTAGCTGCTACCTGGAGTAAAGACTTGCTCCATAAGACTGGTGAATTGTTAAGCAAGGAATGTGAATTAAAGGGTGCTAGATTGTTGTTAGGTCCAACTGTCAACATGCAAAGATCTCCAGTAGGTGGTAGAGCTTTTGAATCTTTTTCTGAAGACCCGGTTTTATCAGGCTTGTTACTGGCTAATTATATCAACGGTGTTCAAAAATCAGGCGTTGGTTGCTCCATTAAACATTTGGTATGCAATGATGAAGAATTTGAGAGAAATAGTGCCAATTCTATTGTTTCAGAACGAGCACTTAGAGAAATATATCTTTTGCCATTCCAATTGGCAATAAGAGATTCTAATCCGAAATCAATAATGACAAGTTATAATAAATTGAATGGCGTCCACTGTTCAGAGTCAAAAGAATTACTACAGGGAATTGTCAGAGACGAATGGAAATGGGATGGTTTAATCGTGTCAGACTGGCGTGGTACCTATTCGACTACAGATGCAATAAATCTGGGTCTCGATATAGAAATGCCTGGTCCTGGTTATTATAGAGGTGAAAATTTGAGACATGCTGTTACTGCTAAAAAGGTTTCAGTGGTTGATATTGATGCTAGAGTGAAAGCTGTCTTGAAGTTTTTGAACGAGACAGACTCGAGTGGTATAGATGAAGACTCACCTGAATTGTTAAGAGATTATGAGCAGGATAAACCATTCTTGAGGCAGTTGGTTGCTGAAAGTGTCGTTTTGTTGAAAAACGAAGAAAAGATTCTCCCTTTAAAAAAAACTAATGGTAAAACTGCAGTTATAGGGTTCAATGCTGCCTATACGGCTTACGCAGGGGGTGGTTCATCTTTGGTCAACCCATATTATAAAGTCTCGCCATTGGACGCTATTAAAGAAAAACTTGGTGCTGATAGTGTTTCCTATGAAGCTGGAGCTTACTCTTTCAAGTTCTTACCTTCACTAGGCTCGCTCTTGACTCTACCTGATGGTCAAGAAGGTGTTCGCATTAAAATATATAATTATCCAAAGAGCCATAATGGAGATCGTGAGCTAGTTGATGATTTGACTTTGACCGATATCGGATATTTCAGGATGAACGATTATTACAATGAGAAGTTGATTTCGAGGTCGACATTCTATGCAGATATTGAGTCAACTTTTACACCAGATGTTACTGGAAGATTCCAGTTTGGAATTGCTGTTCATGGTACTGCAAAGTTATACATTGATGATATATTGATTGTTGATAATGCCACCAAACAAGAACCTGGCCCAGCTTTCTACGGTATGGGGGCAAAGGAAGTCCGTACCACCATTGATGTTGTCAAAGGTCATAAATACAAGTACCATATTGAATTTGGCGGAGCTGGAACATCGAAGTTAAGAGAAACAGGCCCTGAGATTGGTGGTGGTGGTGGGTTGATATCTGGAGGAATATTGGATCTATCTCCACAGGAAGCCATTTCCCGTGCCGTTAAATTGGCTTCGGAATCGGAACAAGTTATAATTGTTAGTGGATTAAACAAAGAATGGGAATCAGAAGGGTATGACAGACAAACTTTATCATTGCCTCCAAACAATGATGAAATGATTGCTCAAGTTTTGGAGGCCAATCCAAACGCAATTGTTGTGATTCAATCAGGTTCACCCATTGAAATGAGTAGGTGGGTAGATCAAGCAAAAGGTCTTTTGCATGCATCGTTTGGTGGTATGGAAACAGGTCACGGTTTAGCAGATATCATTTTTGGTGATGTAAATCCAAGTGGAAGGTTACCAGTTTCTTTCCCTAAAAGATTAGAAGATAATCCAGCATTTTTGAACACTGGAGCCGAAAGAGGTAATGTTTATTACGGTGAGGGTGTTTACATTGGTTATAGGTTTTACGAGGCCATAAAAAGGGAGGCATTGTTTCCGTTTGGGTTTGGCTTATCTTATACTGACTTCAAGTTTGACAATCTACGTGTTGGTTTGCTAGAGGGGATTGTCTCTATATCAGTCGATGTAGTCAATACAGGTTTGTATGAAGGTTCACAAGTTGTTCAAATTTACATAAGCCAGCTTTCGCCTTCTATAAAGAGACCAAATAAAGAATTGAAGGAGTTCGGTAAGCTACATTTGAAACCAGGAGAAACCAAGACAGCTAGCTTCGAAATTCCATTGAAGTATGCTGCTTCGTTTTGGGATGAATCGACTCATTCTTGGATCGGTGAGAGTGGCGAATATGAGGTACTCGTTGGTGACTCAAGTGATAGCGATGACTTTATTGTTAGTAGGTTCAAAGTTGAAAAAACCTTTTATTGGAAAGGCATCTGATTCATTTTCCAATTCCAATCGTTTATAAGTTCCTTTTTTTAACGACTTGTTTCAATCAATTAATTTCATTTGTATTGTTGATCTTTGAGCGTTTTTTTCATTTGCACACAATGGAAAATCATTTTTACTAACTTCTAACCAACATGAAGTAAGTTCTGATTACCCTTTAATGACCTCAGCGATATGTCACTTTTCGTAGCAACCAAATCTTTTATCTCTGTATCAGTAAGTCTATGCAAACACATACTCATACCATCACATTGCAAGTGCCATTCAGTATGTTGTCCATATACTTATTTGGTCTTAAAGGTTAATGTAAGATACTATGTTATTTGAATATCATGTATTGAGCCAGAAAAAACTCATAAAATAATCAAAAAAGTGTGTTTATAAAATATTAAAGGAAAAGAAAGCTGTATTAGATAAAACTGATAGCAGAAGATTCAAGCTAAACAGGACGTTGCTTTGTTGGTTCAAATGGTAATAAAAGAGAAATGATACCCAATGAACCGATCATAGCACCACAGACCCAAATTGGAACAGATGAACCAGATTTCTGACCATAATAGTAAATGACTGGAGCGAGGGAACCTGAGATTCTGCATACAACCAAAGCGATAGCACCACCAGTGGTTCTTGCTTGAGCTGGGAAAATCTCTGGAGTGTAAGCATACAAACAACCGTAGTAAATGTTACAGAAGAAGTATGTCATAGAACCAAAACCAACATCTTGATTGGCAGTTCTAACAGTGGTGTAACCGAACAAAATGGCCATCGTAGCGAAAGCCCCAAATGTCATAGTTCCACGGCGTCCTACCTTTGGAATATGAATGAGCAGAGCACCAAGCATTGGGCCAAAGATACCAACAAAATTATCAATAGTCGAGTTTCTGTAGACAATAAAGTTGGTGTCACCAGTACTACCACCCTTCAAAGCAATGTAAATGTAAAGAAAATTGTAGAAAGTGGAGTATGAAACTCCAATAAGGAACCATGAAAGAAAGATCAATGAAGTGGATCTGGCGATAAGTCTGTTGGCAAACAAAAGCTTGACATGGGCCTTGGTAACATTGTAGACAACTTTCCAGTCAAACCCATTCTTTCCGATATCAATTGAATGGGAAACCTCACCACATTCTTGTAAATCTTGAAGAGTTAAAGTGAATGGTCTGTTATGCTTATCGGCTATCTTCTTAAGAACTTCAATGGCTTCAGCATCTCTTCCATTCGAAATCAAGAACTTTGGAGTTTCATCCAACCTCAAGAATAAAAGTCTAAACAAAGCACCGACCATAACTATAGCTGAGTTGACATACCAACAATACCTCCAACCTCTGTTGATGGATGATGGACAATAAGCTGAGCTTGAACAACTAAAGTTTGGAATGAAAGCCCAAGCAATCAAGTTGGCAATTGTTTGACCAACACCCCACCATGCAGCCAAAAATGTAGTTAACCATTGATACTTGAATGGCAAATACTCTAAAAACACAGCAACATCTAAAGCAATATTACCACCTGCACAGAAAGTCTGAAGAAGAAGGAAGATACAATACATTGGGTATGAATTGGTACCACCGACAAAGAAACCCAAGAAGGCAGCAAAGAATAATGACCAGTTGAAGGCAATTTTTCTACCAATAATATCACCACCAAAACCCCAGAATACTGAACCCAAAATCAAACCGACATAAAATATCTCGGTATGAATAGGATAGTCATGGTTGAACTGATAATTCACGTATGTCTTTACTGAACTTTGAATCATTTCTAATTGAGAATCAGCTGAATAACCAAGACCGGCGACGCAAAATAATGTGAAATGGTGCCATGTAAATCCAATTTCATCGATAGCATTGTTGATCAAAAACATCTTTTTCAGTAAAGCAACGTCATCTCCTGTAACAAAAGCCATATCTTTTCTACTAATCATTGGATCAAGACCTAACTCAACTAATGCTGGCAGTTCATAGTAATCGTTGGAGGAAACATCCTTTTCCTCGACACTGATTGGGCCCTTGGAATCACTCATATTGATTTGATATAACTATCGATCGAATTAGAAGGCTCTATGGAGAAATCACAATTATACCATACCATCTTTGGTTAAACTGAAGAGAATTTTTATTGCTTTATATGATTTTCGATATATACAAATTCTATATGCATATTATTCACATCTCGATTACGTAAAAGAGACGTAGTGCTCAAAGAACAAAAGTCTTATCAAAGCTTAAAATTAGGAAACCTTCAGCTTCTTACAAGTAGACATTCAAGACTTTAAATTTCAAAATAGACATCTCAAATCATTCTTAACTGGATCCGATTTCCATATGGAGACAACTTGCAGGTTGATAGGCTTATCGTTTTGTGCCTATAGGTAGGTTGTCAACGAATTCTCTTATCCAATGGAAGATTTCTCTTAGCGATACTCATTTCGCAAACGTCTCTACTTTAACGCAAGTTTATGCACCTCTTGATAAGAAATGAGAGTAAGCAGTGTTTTATGTTGGGTTGATATAGACGAATCACATTCTACTTTTCGGAAGTTGACAAACCAAATGAATTGTCCTTGGTCATTATCTTCACATGTTGGATCACTGAAGATAGTCATTAAGCGAGTTGAAGGTGCAAATCAACCTGGAGATACTATAAATGCAGTATTTGGCATAAACAGCCATTAGACTTCCTAGTTCCAAGATAGATAGAATTTGTTTACAAACCAAACCAAAACAATAATGTCAACCGTATCAGAAAAACTACCAACTTCATTTTGGAATAGTGATCAAGTTTTTGAATTAGAGAAAAGGGCGGTTTTTGGAAATTCATGGCTATTCACCTCCCATATCTCAAAGTTCCAAAACAGTGATGATACATTTAGATACGAGATTGCTGGGTATGATGTGATTCAGTATAAGGAAACAACAGGTCTGATAAAGACATTTCTCTGCGACAAAGACGGAAAACCGACCAAGTCAGAGAAAAATCCTGTTGGTTTTTGTCTAATCAAGACACACGTCGTTGAACAAGGTCTTATATTTATCAATTTCAACAGTGATTCCACGGTATTATTCAACGAATGGTTTAAAGACTTGGAAGAGGAATTCCAAACTTATGACTTCTCTTCGTATCAATATTTCAAATCATTTAAGTTGGAAGGTGACTTTAACTGGAAAGTGTTGATAGATGCATACAACATTGAGCCAGATCCAACAACAACCTATAAATTGGTCAAAAACAATAGATACTGTCGTCATTTCAAAAGAATGGCTGAGCCTGGCCCTGAGAAGGTCATTATCGCAAATGATTACAATTGGTTATTTCTTTTGCCAGGTACTGGAATAAATTTTAGCAAGCTTGGCTGGCTTTCTTTGAAAGTGTCACCCATCAGTTCAAGTAAAACAGTGTTACAGTATGATGTTTGTCTCAAAAAGAGTTTATCGAACAATGAAAAGTCCGATTTAGTTGACTATCTTTACAATTTGGAATTAGAGATCTTGAAACTTTGTAACGGCATTCAAGATAGGATTAATTATGATGCCTATGAAACAAATGATTTGTTGCTGATCGAATACCACGAAATCTTGAAGGATGTAGTAAAAAAGCATTGGGAATTGGAATCAGAAAAAGGGGACTTTGTTTATCCAAGTTCGTTGTGTAGCTCAACTGAATCTCCTAATAAGAGTACTATTATCAAATTATTGGACTGGTAATGCTGACAAACTCGACAGTAAGCGATTTTGCGAGTCTTTGCAAATCAGATTTGCGCTGCTCGGTTACACCTATTCATATTCATTCATACTCCACTCATTTCATAGCGAGAGACAATCGGTGGATTGTTGGCGAAGAGAATTGTCTTTTGAATCAAATAGTTAATGAAAAAAAAATTCCTTTTTCTACTCTGTGAAAATAAATAGTTCATCCAAAAACTTTTTTGACGTTAAGCCATGCTACTATCCATATTAGTAGATTATGGTTTCGAGATGCTTATATTCAGAACAAATTATTGTTCTTCCTTACTGTTCAAGGACTGAATCTTTTCTAACAACTTTTAATGTAAAAAAAATCTTACACTCGCTTCTTCGTTTGCATGTTAGGGCTATTCCTCCATAATCGAAGAGGTTTCGTTTGAGCCAAAAAGCTTATCATTCGAAGTCAGGCCTCTTTCGAGTCAAACAAATGTACTCAAGGTAACGCTGATTGAAGGATCAAATTTTAGTGGGGCCGTACCGAACAATTTCATAATATGCTGACTGATTACAAACTCTTCTGCGATAACAAAACAATACTTAAATAATCCAAAATAACCCAAAACAATCATACAGTCCGAACATGAAACAGCTTTTAACCTGAAAGAAAAAGGAAATGACACAGACGTATGGCACAATCAGTATTCCTTGACAAGTTCGTTTAACAAACTCCAAAGTTTATCACCAGTACCATTTGTGAAACCTTCTTCGATATCAGGTCTCATTGTACCAATAGCACCCCATGGTATGATATAAGCTCCATTATCTTTTGATGTTAAGCTTGGACTCAAAGCAGCAAACAATTCAGAATATGCACCATAAACCAGCGGGTAAGTCAATTTTGTTATTAAAAACTTTGAAAAGCTACTCATATCTCGAGCTAAATCGGTGTTCAATAAACCTGGATGAACTGCTACACTCACAATATTCTGAACCTCAACTTGTTCTGCGTGAGCTACACTCCATAAACGTGATAGATAAATGTTACTCAGTTTGGATTGACCATACTTTCCCCACGTATTTTTTGGAGTCTTCAAATAGTTCAAATCATCAAACTGAATACCACCGTTTGGGACAGAGAAAAAATGGCCATATGATGACAACCAAACCAATCTCTTAAAGTTGTCATTTGTTGGTTTCAAAAATATCGGATCCAAATACTTCTGTAATAAGAAAGTTCCAACAACATTGACACCCCACTGAATTTCAAAACCTTGTTTCGTTTTCAGGTCTGGTGGTGGCTCCATGACACCTGCATTATGAATAACGATGTTTAAGTTATCTGTTATAAATTCCAACAGCTCAACTCCTTTTTTGATTGAAGTCAAATCAGCCAAATCAATGATAATCAAGTCCAACTTCCCTATAGCATTGCCATCATTGTCTCCAATTTCTCTGAGAATTTGGGCCATCGCAGTTTCACCTTTTTGCTTACTTCTGCAAGCCATGACAACATGACAATTTTTTGTCAGTAGCAACTTGACGCTTTGATAACCAATTCCTGTATTGCTGCCAGTGACCAAGGCAACCTTATCAGTTAAATCTGGATAATCGTCTGGTAAGAAGGTTGGTGCTGGTGGCCATAATTGCGCAATCAAACTTCTGAGTTGAAGCAACATTTTCATCTTTTCTTTCACTGGTGTAGAAACTGAATTGACTCAGGTCATAAGTGAAAGTGCAACTGTGAAATACTTCAAAAGTTTTGGTCATAATTTAGTTGCTAATTTTTACGTCCAGAAATATATCAGATGTATGGGTTTAGGGGCCTTTGGAGCTTGTGCGCAGACGTTTGAGTTGGGTAGACCACCATGGTTATTTTCTTGCAAAGCTATAGGAAGGGCGTGATCTCCAATCTCGCTAAGAGGGTTTGATATCATCAGTTGTATTGTTTGATCAAGCTTTGCTACTTTCTTTCTCTGCAATTGTAAAACTTCTTTATCAAAAGCTGATACTTTGGTGGCCTTTTTAATTATTTTGCTACTTAAATGGTTATTGAAGGAGTGTTCCATAGACCAAACCAGTTGCCGGTGAAGAAAAATATTGCAATCTACAACAAGAAGTCTTAACTTGTGACTCACCTCACCTCATTTCATCTCAAACTTCAAATTATACCTGAAATTTTCAACAAATTTGGTTATTTTTCTTGAACGGTCTTGTAGGACCCCCTCCCCCCCCCCCAACCAAGAGAAAAATACGGGGTTAGTCTCTGAAAAAATGGAATCACCTCGTGCTTTGCTTATTATAACTTCAAAATGACGATGAACTATTTCTCAGACAAAATATCAATTTTCGTTTCAACAGCATTCAAACTTCCAGATAAGTTCCCTTCCTGATCTATGTTTATACTAAGCATTTCAAAACGAAAATGTCATACTCTCCTCACGTGACTACAAGTGATTGAGAAACTTGAAAAGGGCTTTTGGTTCGGGAAAGTAGACATTAAAAGAGATAGTACGATGAGAAGTTGAGTCACTGCCTGACTCAGATTCACTGCCTGACTCAGATCTTGTAGAAAGAACGAAGGGGTCATATGCTGACCGGTTTACTGGCCGTTTACTTGCACGTTCATTTTGTTTCCAAAAGGTGTCAACAGTCTCTAGGCATATAAATGATTTGATCAAATATCTGTATCAATAACGATGGCTTCATTTCGGTTACACCTTTGGGCTTGAGTAGAAAAGAACGCTTACGATTATGCTTTTGTTTTTCATCAAAGATGGTTCAGTAAGTTTGAGTCAGTAAATCATCGAGACCAATTTCATTTGAATCAGAAGATCACGTAGATAATTAATTACATTTAACATTTTTAAGCATGAATTCGTGGGGTAAATAAACACAGGTCTTAAGCCTTTATTGGAATCTATGAACGCCATCGCTAAAGGAGAGTTACTTTAAGAGTTATTTCTTTTGACAACAACATCTTGTAAGATGGCTTCACCGTCATCTCCTTTCAGGCTTTCATTCAATCTCAATCTTCTGATATTTCTCGTTTGTTTTTCAACATCGTAAGTTAACCACCATGCAAGACCTAAAAAGACTAAAGCTGTGCCATAGAAGCCCAATGAAATACCGTATGGAATGGTGTACCGCGGAGAATATTTTGAACGGAAAATTTGTGGTCCAATGATACCACCGATTTGCGCAAGTGAATTTGAAAGTGCAAAAGTAAACAGAGTTTCTGTTGAACCAATCAAAGATTGCTGCATCCAAGAAGTAAGAATAGAACCGTCAGATGATGATGCAAATGTAGCAAAACAGATAAAGGTATATAAAACAGCATAATTTGTAGCAACAGTCAAGACAATAAATGAAGCAATTGATAGAGTTATGGCTATCAGTGGAATGGTTGGTTTGGGGAAGGGGGCTCTATCTGAGTACCAAGAAAAGAAAACTCCTGAAATGACTGACAAAGCCAGGGGTGGAATGGAAAGTAATGGAGAAGTTGTCGTCGAAGTGAATCCAAAGTTTTGAACAATCGTTGGTAGCCAAAAAGATAAACCATAGCCACCTAAATTTTGAAAAGTTTTCAAAAAGGTGAAAGCATAAGTTATTGGATTTGACAATGCCAGTTTGATATCACTTTTGCTGAAGTTTTTGTCTGTACTTCTTGGTGAATTTAAAGGCAATCTTGCTTGAATGAAATCTTTTTCCTCGTCAGTTAACCAATTTGCAGTGTCGGGAAAGTTTGGCAAGAAAAGTAAGATGAGAAATGAAACTAGCATTGTGAGAATTCCTTCAATCAAAAAAACCCATTGCCAACCACTTAAGTTACCTTTACCATTCGCAAATGAAAATCCATACGTAATAAATGCAGTTAAAATATTGGAAAACGATCCTAATACACCAAGCAAAGCCATCCTCCAGGTGATTTCATCGGGTCTGTACCAGTAGGTTAATTGAGTCAACGCAGCAGGGAACATACCAGCTTCGAATAAGCCCAATGCAAATCTCAAACCATAAAGTCCGGCTTTATTTTTAACTGCAGATTGACAAGCAACAGTGGCACCCCATAAAATAGTAATTCTAAACTGGTGGATCCTAGGAGTGGTTCTTTTCAAAAGCAAACTAGAGGGGATTTCAAAAATAATGAAAGGGATGGTGTAGATTGTTGCAACCCATGCCCAATCATCTGCTGTCATGTTCAACTCGGTCAATACATTTCTAGGAGTACCCTTGTTCATTGTCTTCACGTAAGAAACATTATTGACATCTAGATTCTTGCAAAGATAAATTAATATCAATAGCGGCATCAATCTAAAATCGATTTTACGAAGCAATAGTTTTTCCTTTGCATAACCAAACTTCGATCTTGCAGCTTGAATCTTTGGGTCATAACCGTCAATGGCTTCATCCGCACTTTCGACTTCGAAAGCTACTGGATTCTTTACCAACTCCTTAGACTGTAAGGAAGAGTCGCTCATTTTTTTTCTTTTCTATATGGTGTTGGGCAAATCAAAAAACGCTTATAAATGACCCTGTCGAATACTTGAAGACCCTTCGAATACCTTTTTGTCAAGTACAGTAAAACGTCAAACAGGTTCATCCGCCCATCACCTGCACATATATATATACAAATTTATATACCAGTTAAACACCACAGTAGTATAATTTTAATACATTATTTGTCTATCCGTAATCAACTCTACCGAATATGAATCATTTTTTCGATACCTTTTCCACAGTGTCAAATGGGGAAGGGGGACCCTACCCTGGATCCACAGTGTAAAAAAATCGGAACATTTACCACACTTCATGTGTTGTAACCATTAGCCTCGTTTTTGAAACTGAACTTTGCATTGCAAATCACTCATTCCTACTAGCAGTATTCACGGGAGTATGCACTTTGGGCTCCACACCTCAAAACTCTAAGCATGTAGAAATGGGATTGCTAAATGGAGGTACCGCGCCGAGCAGGATATTCTACTAATGGCCTACTAAACGGTTGATTATGGTGAAAACTTTATCGTCGGAAGCGTTTATCCTATCCCAGCATTGGGTGGCCATCTCTTGGTGACTTTACACACCAAGTAGTCATCATTCCATCGTCCCATTGATGTAAGGAAACAACCGAATGTACTCAGCCGGAAAATCGAATTAGAAGTGGTTGTGCTTGATCAGAAGCTGCTGACCGATACAATTTGATTCTTCGCATTTGTTTTGCCAATACCGAAACCGAACAAAGATAGTGGTGGAATACCTGTTGTGATTCATGTCACACTTTTCTACCGATTGTAACTCTTGGCTCTTACTGCCTTCATCCTCACTGGTATTCATCAAAAGCAACAAGTGGTAGATGGGGGTGGGGGAATAATTAATCATCAAGAAAAGATATTGTGGCTTCAACCACTTACTATTCAGGATCTCTTGGTGGTTTACTTTGCTAGGTAAAAAAGACTCCGAGCTATCGAAATCTTTTATATTGCGTAACATTTCACAGCCAATAAATCTTTTTCACTCTCATTTTATTGTGATTTCTGTCTACCAAAAAGAAATAGCCCATGGATTTTGACCTCCACGGTATCACCCTTCTGAAATCTGGCGAAAACTCCAGAGTGAGTCATTCACAGTACTTCATTTTCTTACAGATATATCTTGAGGCCTGATTTTCAAAACTTTTCCATAAACTTTATAAAACTCAAAAATTCCTAATTCGGTAGAGTGTAAGTTGTAAATTGAAAGATTGAATAGAACAATTTTGTTGGACAAAAGATTCATTCAGTCCCTTTTCGAGGCATATGACGACATACTTCGAAATTATAACTATCTTTTCATTTAGGCTAGTGTTGTTTTCGAATTTCTCTACTATCAGTTCCAAGTCAACACGAGAGACTTCCATCATTTGAGAATTGAGCACCTCATAGTCCATTTCAAAGTTGTCTGCAACACATTCAGTGTCTGAAAGTCTGATTACCACTTAGCCACAGCATGACTGGCAAACTGAAGCAGACTAAGGACTCAAGCTTGCTTATCGAAATGTCATCCATGAATGTCACTGGCTTCTTTTTTAGGGAAAGAGGGTCTTCAAAAGTCTCAAAAATCTGGACTCTTCAGACAGGGTCTCAATATCTGGTTTCATGAAACTGTAAATCGAAAGATCCAGGAAAAATTCTCAAAATAGCAAAGTTTGAAAATAGCATCCCTAAATCTGTGCTATATAGATTCTTTATAGTTCACTTTCAAATCACTGAAACTCTCTACTGATGATAGTATCAGTGGAACATCATTTATGCTAATATATACAACTAACGTAATGAGAATTTCAGCTTACAATAATAGTTCGAAACCACAGGAAAACAATTTCCATAATTACCTGCTCTAAAGCCTCTTTGGGTATATTTTCAGTCACCTTCTCCTCCATGATACACAAAAGATGACCTCTTAGTTTCTGGAGAACTGAAGACCGAGTCTGGGTTTGAGTGATTGATCAACTAAAGATCTTGACGAGGCAACTTCAATTTCAATCCCTTTTTTCCCTATGTATTGCTGATAATGGCCACTGGTAAGCCAAAAATTGAGACATGTGATTCTCTATTGACTGAATAACGAAATTATACGGTCATTCAAAGTCAGAGTCAGATTTCGCTTAATATCAAGCTTATTCCCCAGCCAAATTTTGATTACATTGAGCAAATTGCGTTTTGGATTCAACAACATATTTGGTGATTTACCTCTAAAGGCCTCAATGACTTTATCAAACAAATATCCCAGTCCGATAATTCATCGATTAATATTGCATAATAAAAACTTTGTTCTCTGTTATATCTGTTGTCTGAGTGTGTTAAGACCGAAATTTTCACCGGCGCTTACTTTCAAAATCCGAGTGTAAAAATTCAGACAATTCCCATCTACAGTTTGATTACATAAAGAGAAGCGATTTGTTTGATCATGTGCTGAATTGGGCTCTTTGATTACTGAGGCACTTGTGTCTTTATGGACTGTATACTTGAATACATGTATGTGGTAGTAAAGGTGTAGAAAAGAATTCCTGCCTGGTAAGTTTTTTATCTAAAAATTGATTCATTACTGATTGAGAAAATCACTAGAAAGGAATAGTAGAAGGTGAACATTTGCCATTTAAAACCATCCTATACGAGTACGAAAATCTAAATTGAAGGCAATCTTTTTTGCCACTTTCCTCCCTGAATCCAGCTCTCTATTAAAAAGCACTGGATTCCTTCGATATATCATCGAGAAGCTGTTTTACTGATAACGGGTACAAGTAAAACGATGTTTCTTAAATTTAGAGTTCTTCTTGGTGAGCTTTGGCCATCAAAACCAGCATACTTACCTGAAGATTATCCTGATTTGACTGATAAGGTCGCATTGATAACAGGTAGCAATACTGGTATTGGTTATCATACCGCCAAGTTGTTATTGCAGAAAAACTGCCATGTTATTATGGCTTGTAGAAGCAAGCAAAGGGGAGAAGATGCAATGGCTAGGATGCTCGAGGAACTTGGAGACAACAATGGCAAAGCTGTTGGTAATTTGGATTTAATTATCGTTGATTTGGCTGATTTGACTTCAATTAAAAAAGCAGCTGAAAAGATGGAGCTTATCACAGATAAGTTAAACATTATTATTCATAATGCAGGTATTATGGAGCCACCAGCGGATATGAAAACGAAACAAGGCTTAGAGATTCAATGGGGAGTTAATGTGGTTGGTCCATTCTTGTTACAAAAATATTTGGACCCCATTTTTTTAAAACCAGATAACGACAATTTTAAGAGATTGGTTTGGTTATCATCGTATGGTCATTTCTCCTCCGCCCCAAACGGTGGTATTCAATTTGATGATTTGAACTACTGGAACACTCCAAAAAATACATGGGGAAAGTATGGTCAATCCAAGCTGTGTAATATCTATTTATCACATTTATGGAGTGACAATCATAAGAGTCAGGTTGAAACTCAAAATATTGTTAGTGTGGCAGTTCATCCAGGCTACTTGACCACTGATTTATCCAGACATATGACTAGACTTTCAGCATTCCTTATTTCAAGAATAACCTATCCTCCAATTTATGGTGCTTATACCGAGTTATTTGGTGCTTTGAGTCCAGCTTTGACTAACGAAGACAATGGCTCATACATTGTGCCATGGGGCACTATTGGTATAATTAGACCAGACGTAAAGGAAGGTTTGAGTAATGGTACTGGTGATAAGTTGTGGAGTGTATTAAATGAGCTTGTCAAAGATTACTGATCATTTGTGAATCTCACTTTTCTCGATAAATAGCTCGAAGTCAAAAAAGACCTAAGAATCCGAATACACACAATAGTGCATACACTATAACTTTTAGGATCAACAACTTCTTGGTTGCAGGAGTGCCATTTGATAAGTTATCCTTCGCGTACTTGGTAAGCCAATGAATATGAAAATAAAAATAAATTTTGTTCATCATTGAACTAAAATTCCTTTTGAGATATTGAAAAGCGTCATCAAAAGCTTTCCAATTATTTTTAAGAGTCATTTGTAATGGATTACGTGATTCCCATTCGATGATGGTATGCCAGTGGGTTCAACATACCAGTGAATGCCAGTAGATCAAATTCATCAATATTTCCGTATGGTATGGCCTCCTTTGTACACTGACATCGGCTAGCAGAGTGTCAGTAAACATGTCAACATCGTTTCCCTAATTCGAACTGAGGTTTTCATCTGAGTCAAGAATTCAAACGCAACCCTTTGAATGACACAAAATAGATTGATTATCTGTGCTGGTAGAATCAATACTTTCTCTACGCAACGTAACTTCTATTTACTATGTTTATACAATAAATTATAGGGAATTTGAATATCAGTTCGAATAAAAAATTCAAGAGGCGACAGGGGTTTACGCTTGTAAATCTGAACAACCTAAAAAGATTGAGAGATTAAGCATGCAATCGTCACAAAGTAGCTAGAATACCGCAAGGATTCAGTTGAATCTTGAATAGTACGGGCTAGATTCATAAAAGGTCAAAAAAAATTGGTTTACTTTAACTTTTACTCGAGCAACCAACTTCGTATTTCGGCTTGCTAACCTTATTTGTCTGTCAAGTGTTAGATAAAGATCGGTATCCAAAAAAAATAATTGCAAAAATATCAGGCCGGCACTCAGAAATGCATCATAGTTTTTCATGTCAGAATCAAATAAATCGATTCAAACTGATACTCTTTTTCAGTTGTCGGAACAACTCCGTTCGTAAGCCTATTAGATGAAGCTAATATTGATGGTGGAACAAAAGAGTCTAAGGTAAAAACTCACAAATTAATTTATTGATTTCTTATAAGATGTTCGTGATTTGAAAAATGAGTTGAAAAGGTTGTTCAAACTGACCTTAATATGAGTTATTTGACTATGCCAAACTCATTTTAATTGTCACTCTAGTTTCTCACTATGGTCAACTTGTCATTCAATATTTGAATGAGTGCCGAGATAGCTGGTTTCATATATGAAAAGTACATTTCGAATTTAGTTTTGATCTAATCTTTGGGGAGCCTGAAAGTTTGAGTAAGGCTTCCAACAAGTACAGACTACGTCTTCTTTTACACCTAAAGAACTAAATACCTAAAACAAGTGAACAAAACAAATGAATCTAGAGTTGAGCGATACTCGAGAAGTCACTGAAATTATTCAAACTGAGATTCTCAAGGAACAAATTAGAGAAAAGATAAGAATTGAACCAGTAACAATCAGATACTGTTTTTCAATTCGCAAGAACAAGTCAAATTTAAGGGAAAGTTAAAGTTTGATCAATCTTTTCCCGATTTTCGAAATGTTTTATGTTCTTATTTGCGAGAATAAAGTCAAGGCGGCAGATACTGGTCAAAAAGTTTAGGCTAATGCAAGATCGGAAATAAATATTGCTGATAAGATTCTAAGGATCTCCAGTTTCTATTGTATTTTTTCGAGAACACTTCGAAAACTTAGAATGAGTAAAATTATTGGTATTTCTGAAGAAAACAGTAAAAGATAATTTCCTGTTATGGCCTTATCAAGTTGGTAGTATGATTGAGTTGTAATCAGCAAACTACTTGCTTTTCATGATAAACAGCTGCTTTTGTGTTTTTCTCTTGAAAGTTCATTTTAATGTACCATATAAATAGCAAAGCTTTTCATCTCTTAGATGTTTTTTCGTGACTTTGGATCATCACTTAATTATTGTTTAATCATGAGAATATCAGACTTAGCCTCCTTACTGGGTTTAGTTGTCGCAGTATCTGCCGTTCCTTTTGTAGCTAAGAGCTCAAACTCCAGTCCAACAGTATCATTATTGAATGGAACATATTACGGTTCTTTCATTGAATCATTCAATCAAGACACGTTCTTGGGTATTCCATATGCACAACCACCATTGGGATCTTTGAGATTTATGCCTCCTCAATCTTTGAACGAGAGTTTCAAAGAGAAACGTAACGCAACAGAGTATGGTGATGCTTGCATTGGTCTAGGTTTATTTGGGGATAACTCCGGCTTACCAGCGTCGGAAGATTGTTTGACATTGAATGTAGTTAAACCTCATGGTGAGTACTCCAATTTACCAGTTGCAATTTGGGTTCATGGTGGTGGATACAGTGATGGATCTTCAAGAAGAGATGTCTACAACTTGAGCTACATTGTGGAAAATAGTGTTGATATTGGACAACCAATGATTGCAGTTAGTATCAACTACAGATTAGCCGCTTTTGGTAATTTACAATCAAGCGAAGTCAGTGAACAAGGTGCAACCAATATATGTTTAAGAGATCAGTTGAAAGCTATAGAATGGGTTCACGAAAATATCGCTCAATTTGGTGGAAATCCAGGACATATTGTTCTTTGGGGTGAGAGCGCTGGTTCAAACTCTGTTTCTCACTTGGTAGGCTCATCACATTTGGGAGACTTTGTTTCTGGAGCTATCATGGAAAGTGGATCAACACAATCTCTAAGTGTACTAGTTGAAGGTGATCAAGGAAATCAAGAAGCATTCAACAATTTGACGGAGGCCCTATTTTGTGGCTACGATTCTGTTGATAATCCATTCGAATGTCTTCAAAACACGAATATTACCGAATTCACCGCTGCCATGAAAAACAATGACATAGTGGCAAGTGGTTATTTAACTTACCCATACATCGATGGTGATATAATAAAGAGATCTGCGACGTTAAAGTTACTCAGTGGAGATTTTGCTAAATTTCCGATTCTTATAGGAGCTAACACGGATGAAGGAGCAACATTTGCTACCACAACAGTTGATTCAGATGATGATGTTAGGGCTGCACTTCAACTGTCATTTCCCTTATTAAGAAACACTTCTGTTGATCAAATTTTGAAGAATTATCCTTATGGTAATGAGTTATACCAGTGTCCATATGAATCTCATGTCAACTTCTCATATCCATCCACTTATGGATCACAGTACTCAAGATATGCTTCAATTTATGGTGACATTTCA
This sequence comes from Peterozyma toletana, assembly GCA_003706045.2. Lineage (NCBI taxonomy): Eukaryota > Fungi > Ascomycota > Pichiomycetes > Alaninales > Pachysolenaceae > Peterozyma > Peterozyma toletana. Next base: position 150,811 of record PPKG02000030.1, read on the forward strand.
TATATAGGTCCACGAAGAATGACAGCCAGCCTGTTTGCTGATGCTGGAGTACCAGTTTATTCGTATAGATGGAATGTTGCAGATAATGGTACTGCCGCTTACTATGGTGCTTCTCATTTTCAAGAGGTAGTATACGTATTCGACAATCCAAGTACAGAGTTTGTCAGTGCTTCCCCTTGGAATGAAGATAGTTCAAGTTCTGAATTAGCGAAAATGATTTCCAAACAATGGTGTTCTTTTATTACTACATTATCTCCAAATAATCACGGGTTGAGTGGTGTTCCAGTTTGGCCACAGTACTCTGCAGATAATAAACAAAATTTTGTCTTTGAATTGAAAGGAGGGTCATATATCGAAAAAGATGACTTCAGAGCTGATGCCATAACTTATGTCACCGAGAAGATCTACAATCAATTACAACACTAGTTTTGCCTTATTTTCAATTTCTCAACTGCTGTTTTCTTTTTCACTACTCTTTTTTTCATGATGCCTGCTCTTAATTTTTCGTCTGATTTCCCATTTCTCTACCACACTTTATTTACAGGGGTTCGGTTGAAAAAACTAGAGAAGACTGAGAGGAACAACTGAAAAAAAAATGCTGATATATCCGATAAATTCTCGGACAATTGGTTCGCAAGTGTAATTACACAGCTATCATACTTGGCGACTGCAACTCATCTAAAAGTTTGATCAATTTTGACGCTCCTTATCTTAATTGCCTTGTCCTTTCAAAAGATTCAACTTCAAATAGTACATATCGCGGAATATTTATTTGCACCCCCCCATCTAAATCCGTGGCAAAGTGTTGAAGTACTTTAGCAAAGATTGGGTCAACAGTTGAACAAAAAGCGTTTGACTAGTTTGTTCGGAAATTCGCTTCCAAAATACTAGCTCAAACCTTCTTTTGAAATAGTTTGAATTGAACTTTTTTTATATAAGTCGAATATACACTCTATAAAGTTTTGGCGGATAAAGGCATCACTATCATGTAAACTAGATATATCACAAATGGTATATGGTATAATGAATCCACAATAATAGTAACACTGTGGTCCAATATCATAAAAAATCATGAGACAGACATAAATTCTTGTTTGCCTTACTATAGTGACGACATTTCCATGGATAACGTCATGAGGGAAAGACAAGGTAGAATGAATTCTAAAAAGAAAGAGGTAAACCGAGGTGACCATGGGAGTGAAGAGGACAACAAAGAAACAGGATTTGAAGCTTATATATTTTCAAGCAAGCTGCCTTCAGTGTACAAAGTTTTGCTATAGTTTTTTCGCTACTGACTTCAGTCCTTTAGAGCACCAATGCAGGTTAAAATTGGAGTAGTCAAAGAAGCCACAAAAGTTGATGCATTTGATCAACTCCCATGAAAACAAGGAACTCTCCATCTCCTAGTAGTAGTACAAGAAACAAATCAACTTTACCTTCCCGCGATCGATTAATAAGCTTTGATGATATAAAATAGCAACCGGTAAATGAAATCATTAGTACACCACATATAATATCCTTTTTCGAATCACCAATCAAAAGTTCAATACCAGGCTTGGTCCAGTAATTAGCAATCTCTATGAGATCACTTTCTCCTTCACAGACTGACACCTTGGACAAGACTGACACAACGTTTGTCCCTGAAATCTGTAACAATTTGGAAAGCTTTAAGGGTGTTTAAAGTATAAATGAAACAAAGATATTTATAAGGTGTTTCAAAAAATATACCCAAGGAGTTGGTGAGCATGATTCAAGCTTCATCAACAGTAGCCTACCAGAATACCACGCCTGCATAACATAGATGAAATAAAAGTATACGATAAATCCCAGATACGATCGGAGATCTAATGCAACTACAGGGTCAATGTCCCCCAATGGGCTTGAAACTATCATTGCAGCTATGGTTCCTGCAGCAAATAGTGGTAGGCAGACCATAAGCGTGACAGCTTTAATTGAAGTCGGATGCTGAGGTCTCCAATGTTGCAGTGCTGGTATTCCAATAAAATTTTCCAACAGAGAGAACACACACTTCATAATAAGCTATATAGTTATGTACTTCAACATGGGTAATGTCGAAGACACTCTATGGGGTAGTTTGAACAAGAACACTAAACCTCCATTAAGCACTAACAAATCAAACGTTACTGGAAATAATGCTTTCTTATCCAACCACTCGAGAAGTGAAGCTTTCTGAGTTATTCAAAAGTGGATCAAGGGGCGATAAGAATGTACTCTGAGCGAGAAATCTCCGTCAAACTCTTGAGGGCCATTACCAAAAATAAAATTTTGATTCTGGTTTTTGCTATTTTCCAACTCAACACTCAAATTGCTATGGGCATAATAACAATAATTTTTTGTTTTCAAGGGCTCAAAAGTTTTTGGTTCGCCCGACTTCGAAACAACTGCTCCCTCGATTGAAGCATCTTTCAATATATCCTTCCTTAATCTATTGGTGCAAGATTCATCTATCTCATTCTCATCGCAAAGATACTTATTTAACTGTTCTCTATCAATCGTTTTATAGGATTCAGCGACTATAATTACATGCCAAATACTCAATATATTACTGTCATTTTCCAAATGATCAACATAATACTCCATTCGATCCTCTTTGGACGGATCTACCTTCATGCATTTGTAAATAACCAAATGCACATTGTCTGGAGGTTTTCTATATATAGTATTTAGTATCGATAAGAGTAGTAATGAAGATACAATGAACACAACAGTCTACCAATTATTTGATGAACTCTCGTTAGGAACAGTTTGTCGCTGGTTTCCGCCAATTTCTTCCACTTTTCAGAAAGACTCTTCAGGTATCTTAATGCTCTGTATATAGTAGCTGCTAATTCGGTTAGTTGCAGGACATAGTTGAACTATCAAATGCCAAGATATATGAAAAGAGATCAAAACTACCAATAACAAACTATCAATGAAAATGGAGTTGAAGATGATCCTGAAAGTCTTGGTGGTGAAGACAGTTGTTGCTTGTTGCTTGTTGTCATTCAAGTCACACTTTTTATTGAGCTTGTAACCTGGGTGTTGCCTTTTACAACATCGGTCTTCTTCTTAATAGTAAATAGCGGTAGCATGGGAACGGCTACATTGGCAAAGAGTGAGATTGTGGCTCGGACTACTGTTTTTATATCATCAGCATCTATCGACTCAAATAGCCCTCTTTCGTTAATATCCAGTAAAATATTCCAATAAACTTTCAAAGGCATATCCTTTGCAAACCCTTTATCACCAAATACTTTACAGTCCTTCAATATCGGGGCATCAAGTGAAGTGTTATCCAAGAGTCTCACATCTCTGCTTTCCGATTTCTTCAAGATCAAGATCGCTCATTTGGTCCAACTAATCAGCCAACTGCCGGAAGCCTTGAGTTATAGTTTCAATTTCATTGGGTGTTACATTCTGTAAATCCAGCGGCTCTTCTAGACGATCTATTTTGTGGTTAATGTAATAGTCAAGCTCTTTCATTCTATTCGTGTATTCACGTATTCATATTTGCTTGCACGATGTCACTATACTATATATAAACAAGGTATTGAACCAAGTTATACCTCTCGACAGTAGTAAGTGCTTTTATTTTAATCATTTTGTTTTTTTCTGCTCTTGAGCGAAATGATGTAAATCTCAAACGCAACAAAAACATCAGAGATTTTAAATTTTGTGTTTAATATTTTATCATTTAGTTCAGCTATACCAGACTGAAAGATTAGCATGAAGTTATTGAAAGTTACTGTTGTTTGAAAAGAGGGGGGGGGGCAAACTTTTACCCTAAGTATCGTCAGAGAAGATCAAATCAGATTAAGATAGGCATCAGAGTAATTGACCTATGGTTCAACTAAATCAAAGTTTTCGATTTCAAAAGTTCTTGTCAATAATGAACCTGATTAGTGAGTTGAGCCTGCCTCAAATTAATCCGAGGCAACATCTATAGAATTTGATAAAGTTATCACGAATCCCTCAAATGCACAAGAGACAACTGCAACATAAGCGGAACTATAGAATTGCATCGTGGGCATTTTTATCAAAGTAAAGGTGTGATATCCTGAGCAGTGAAGCTATCAAAGTAATGTGAACCATCATCCAAAAGCTTTCAATTTTGTAATCACATTAACTGGAAAGATAGACTCACGAATTTCGGTCACG
>PPKG02000031.1:0-131024 GCA_003706045.2 Peterozyma toletana
TATAGCTCGCTATCCACAGCTTGTATAGATTTAAGCTGATTGGGGGATACTTGATATATTTTACTATAATAAGTAGAATCTTTATTCAGCTTTTTTCCGGACTTTATACTTTATCCAACAGAGACAACATATATAGAACATATAGATTATTTTATATCAATATATATCAGATCTCTTTTGAAAAAAAAAAAAAAAAAAATTATCTAATCTAGGTATAATATTCTCCGACTTCACTATTCATGCTTACCGAAACAAACAGCTTCAAATCATCCTACATTATCAACCACCAGCTACAGTGTAGTTTTGTTATTGCCAGTCTATAAACTGAAAAAGCTTAGTATCCGAAATGCAATCATATATTCGAGGCCCTACATTGGGAAGATCCTATTATTCAAAATAAAAAAAAAAAAAAAAAAAAGAGGAATGATTCTTATACACTCACGTCAAATATTGTTGAAGATATCTCTTTGAAGCTGAATACGGGGTTTTGGTGGGGGAGTTCTTTTTATATTAAACAATCTTTAATTGAATTGCTCAACAGATTTACTGCAGAAGATAACTTATAATCAAGTAAGATTGATGCCCTGAACCTTATCATCTGTTTTTACAGAAATAGACTTTACTGCTCTTCTGTCCTTTGAGATCGTAGAAACATAAAGGAGTCCTCTCTTTACAACCAAGAGTTTCTGAATAGTTATATTTTTCTAGCCCTTTCAGAAAAGGAATCTTGATGCTCTTCATTCATTTGTCCTTTTTTTTGTGGGGGGGGGGAGTGGAATAGTGCTATAAGGTGAGTATATAAATGATTTGTTTTCATCTACTTCAAAAAAAAAAAAAAACGTAAGGCATATAGTTGAGTGATAATGATTAGAGTGAAGGGCAGAACTACTCAAAGCCAATACATTCAATAACTCAGGCGAAAAATGTTATCAAAAGTGTCCGTTCTATTTGTTATTATGCAACATTCAAAAGTTGAAGATAAAATTTCATGTATTTGAAAAGTGATTGATATTTTAAAGGGTAACTTTAGTCCTCTGTTTTGATCCAAACATGAAGTAATCAGTTGATATCTCAAAGAGTATTTACAGAAATAGATCTAAAGAAAAAAAAAGCAACTCATTAATGCTAGAATTTCAACATAGAACTGGAAAGGCTCTTCCGGCTATGTAAGGTGCCTTTCCTTACGGAATGAAATAGTCATTTATAGGGAATCTGATATTTATCTGTGGTAAAGGTAAAACCTTTGTTAACTTTTTGTAAAACTTTTATGATGTAACCCCAAAGCTTTGATCGGAAATAAAAATCTATAGCTCGGATACTCAATCGCACTGAATCATTGAAAATTGCAACCGGTGTTAGTAATTATATATTCGGAATCCAAATTATCAGAACTGGTACTTACCATGAATGATTGAAAACTCCTTCCATTCCTTCGAATTTCCATTCGCCAGATGGTAATTGACGATCAATCAACAACTGTATACCTCTTTCAATAACATCTTTGTTCGGGTATTTACTCAAAATCAATCCGATAAGAACCCATGAAGTCTGAACAACCAAAGACTGATTGCTATCAACATAAGTATGAGTTTCCGAAGCCTATTTAATTTCCAAAAAGTTCGTTAGTATGCTGTATTTCAATTCTTCACTGTCAAAAAGTACTTACCTTCATTGATTCACCCCATCCGCCATCCAGCATTTGTCTGGAGACCAAAAAATCACAACCTTTTTTGACAATTTCACTGTTATCATAGAATTTATTTACTGTGGAAAGTGCTTCCAATGCAAACATTCCTGCATACGTGTAACATATACCCCAGCTACCATACCAAGAGCCATCAGTTTCTTGTGCTCCTTCGATATACTTTATAGCACTATCAATTGCATAATCAATATCTTTCGAACGGTAGTCAAAATGTTTCCTGAAATATGTTAAACCTAAAACGGTTGAATCTGTACATTCAACATATGGGTATTCTACCATAATATTGCCAAATACTTCGGCTGGGTTTATCAACTCCAAAAGTGGAGTAGCACGAATCTTTTCGTACGATGCAAATGATCCAAAGTGGAATTTACCAAGATTTTGAAGAGATAATAGAACATCAATACTATCTTGCAAACTCTCATCAGCTATCAAATCTTTGTACTCGGAGAAGTTAGGGCTATTCTTTACCATGATTATCAGCTTCATTGCTTCAGCAGTACAATCGCTAACAGTGTAACCTTGTTCCTTCGTAGAGAATGGCCATGCTCCCTTTCTCTTGTCTCTATAACTACCTTCAACGCAATCATCTGTAAATTGTGACCTAACCAAGAACTTATAGGCCTTTAGTATTACATCGTGGTACTCAGGTAGCTCAGCTAATCCCGCCATGAAATAGTATTGAATAGCAAAGCTTGCATCCCAAACTTGAACACCGTTTGTACCCATAACTGTCATTCCTTCTGGCCCATGAAAAATGATATCTTTGAACCTATCGACCAACTTATTGAAATTTTCTGATTTTCCTTCTTCAACAAACGTAGTTATTACATTGAATGCGGCACTGACAGGTGCAATACCAAGATCGTTGGTATTTTCAATTTCTTTTCGAATGACGCTATATACATATTCGTTCAGTTTCTTTAACACCCACGAAGGTCTGATGTATTTTTCGTATTTGTCAAGGGCAAAATTGATCAGATTGAGAATTCCTGTGTGAGGGTAATATAAGTCAACACCGCATACACTATTTCTATGCTTCGAAAAGTCAATGGAATCAAATGGCTTAGTATAGATTTCCAGTCTAATAGCTTCAATCAAAGGATCCACCTCAGCTTGAACCTTTTTAGATGACAAGTATGCTAATGGAAGATAAATCAGTCTGGTGTGAACCCACCATCTACCTGGGTGAATAGGAAGCCAATAAGGTAGCGACCAAAGTTCAGGTGGAGCTGGGTTGACACCTTCCCATTTGTATAGGTTTATAACGCTCAACCACAGCTTACCCCAATGTGGATTGTTCAAGGCACCTCCTAGCTCCAAGAGCTTCTCTCTAGCCTTCAAGCAAACTGGATGATCACGCGGTAATCCCAACAATCTCAAAATGACATAATTGATACTTGTACCAAAACAGGTTGATTTGTCAACTGAATGCAAGCCCCATCCACCGTCAACAGGATGAGAGGTATTCACAATGTACCTTATCAATTCAGCTTTCACATGATCGGCAATCTCAATTTCACAAAAATAGCATGCAATAACATAGCCGATTGTCATGAACATTGGCCCTCTGTACTGGCAAGGAAAAATACCACATTCGTCTTGTAATAATTTGAAAAAAGTAGCACCTCTTTTTGCTGCATCGTGACTACTAGCAGCTACTTCACTGTCATAGCTTGGGGTTGGGAATTCCTCGATCTGTAATAAATGTTGAACATAAGTTGTTTGCGGATCTTTCAAAGCTTGATCTGAAGTTAAGTATTCCCAATACTCTCTACCCAATTCAGTGGTACGAAGTCTCCAAAGTTTTGGATCCGTCTTTGGAATACCTATTTGATCTGAGTAGTAATTAACAGACACCATTGCAATGATCCAAACCGTATTGTCAAATGTTGCTCAATCATCAAAAGACAAAAGGTAATATATAATTGTCGTTTACAAAAAACATAGAAAACACTAGGAAATCTGGTGATGGAAAAAAAAGCGCGCTATTCAACATGCGACATATGAATTGATTACTCAATAAACAATTGGGAAATGCTTTTCTTATCTTCGTGTACAAGTTGGAATTCGTGGTCACATCTATGAAGACTAGGGTCGTATTCATGAGAAGTTTGTCACTTTTCAACGGGTGTTGGAGAAGAAGCTGGGAGTGAAAGGTTACATGGAAGATGATAATGTAGATACTTTTATGCCTCGTAAACTTTTTAATGTTAAGCGATACCAAGAATTCAACTGGATTCAAGTTGCCTCACAATCTGTTACCATGTGATGTCTTTGCTCATCCAAGGCAGAATGAAGGCTTCTATATTCAAAACTCCTTCGAGAATCGAAAGTCAAATAACAAGCTCTATATACAGGTTAATGCTTGCTCAACCACTCTTCCACGTCATCAGCATCTCTTCCAACCCAACCAGCATTTGTTTTGATTTGATCCAACACTTGAGATAAGGACCTATCAAATACAGACGTATCCTTATCAGCGAAAAACTTTTTTATATCATTATACGCTTCATCACTGGCAAATCCCAGAAATGAAACCTTGATATATCTTCCCATGAGAACAGTATTGGCAGATAGTTTCTTGTCGATCTCCGTATAATTTTCTTTGAAAAAATTCCATTGGGACCAACGTGCTTTGTTATTTGAACCCAAAGAGCCCCCCAAATAGTGAACATCCATATCAGGTGCATCTGAAGAGATAAGTAGTTCGATAGCCTTTTCAAAAACCTTTGAGGAGGATTTGCCTAAAGAGAGTAAGGCAATTTCACGAGCATCAACTGATGATGGGTTAATAGCTTCATTCAAAATCTTTCCAAACTTCAGTTCATTAGCTTCGTCTGATGCCATAACAGTTGAGAAAACAAACTTTCTTAACGAAGGTTCAATTGGCTCCCCTTCGCTTACCCATTTGTTGAAAACTGAGTCAGCTTCTTTTACAACTTCTGGAACACCAACTAACCCAGCAGCCAATAACAATGACGTCCTCATTGTCTTTGTAGAATGAGTGTCATTTTTGCTGTTCTTGAAGCCCAAAATTTTGATAACATCCCCATATAGTTCCTTCAAGAAATTTTGCAAGGCAATTTGAACCTTTTCAGGTTGTTCAAACCAAATATTTTGCAAATTGCTCAAAATACCAATCATTTGCTGCCAGACTATAGAAGACTTTTCAGTTCTCAATGAATTGATCAACTCTAATAGAGATGAGGTCTTACCTAAACCAGCAGTTGCCATAGATGCGACATCGGCCATCAAACCAACTTTATCCTTTATACTAAGGTTCTTTTGATCTGCCGTAATCGACTTCAATAATTCGTCATCATACAAAACACGATAAACACCAAACGAATCCTTATTTATTTTGAAAAATGGCAAATTTCCAATAGGTAATTCGATGGATTTCTCTCTGAGTTCAAACTTTTCTGCCAAAACATTCTCCTTGAAAGGTCCAGTCGATATATTTAAGGGGATCCACCATAAAGTGCCATTTTCTTCCTCAGTGGCATCTCCATTCGATAGAAATCTATTCTGTTCAACAATGACTTTATCCCCAGCTTTTTTGACTGTCAAATAAGGAAAACCTATTTTGCTGATCCAGTTCTCCATCAAATCAGCAATATCAAAACCTGAGCTTTGGCTGATACCTTTCCACAAATCAAGGGTCTTAGCATTCCCAAACTTATTTTCTTTTAAATAAATAGAGACACCCTTCAAGAAAACATCAACGCCGATGGCATTACTTAACATGTTGATGGTTGAGGCACCTTTCAAATAAGATATAGCATCAAAGACTTGATCAATCTCCAAAGCCGAATGAACAGGAACTTCAATTGGATGCGATCCTCTCAAAGAATCCAACACAAGGGCATTCTGTAAGGATGCAGAAATAAATCCAGTGAATACATCCCACTCAGGATGTATGTGCGAAACTGCTAACCAGCCAACCCATGTTGCAAAGCCCTCATTTAACCATAGCTCATTCCACCAGTTCATTGTGACAAGATTACCAAACCATTGATGTGCCAATTCGTGAGACACAACGTAGGCAACGGTCTCCTGGTACTTACTATCGGATGTTCCTGGGTCGTACAACAACGTTGTCTCTCTAAAAGTGATTAATCCATAATTTTCCATAGCACCATGAGAGTAAGATGGAATGGCAATCAAATCCAATTTTGGCAACGGGTAATCTATATCAAAGATATGGGAGAAGTAGTCAATAGCTTTTGCGGCAACATTCAATCCAAAATCTCCTCTCTGTTTCAAACCTTTGGTCGTATAACATCTGACAGGAATCAGCTTACCATTATAAAGTCTCTTAGTAGCAGACTCAATGTATTCAAAGTCACCACAAGCCCAAGCAACCAAATATGTACTCATGATGGCAGATCTCTCGAATTCATATTTGGTCAACCCTTCTTGTAACTCGACTTTAGATTCAACAGGCATATTCGAAAGTGCTAACCAGTCCTTCTGAACTACAAGCACAATAGTAAATGATGCCTTGAAGTTGGGTTCATCAATACAAGGAAATGCTCTTCTTGCATCTGTGGACTCGAATTGTGTACTCAAACAAGTTGATTGCTTTTGTTCCGGAGTTGAGTCCTTGTAGTCTGATCTATAAAAACCTGACATATTTGTTTGGATAATACCAAGGTATCTTATAGTCAATTTCAAGGTCTTGGTTGTTGGTAAATCCTTGTCAAATTTGATACTCAAAATCTCTTCCTTCAAGTCAGAAATAACACTTTTGATGCTCAATTCTTCTCCATCAACGGTACCTCTGACATCTTCGGATCTTACAGTCAACTCTCTGATATTCAAAAAAACATCTGCAGTATGTTCTACAATCTTGAAATCAATATCAACAACACCTTGAAAAGAGTTAGAATCTATGTCAATCTTGGAGATCTCAACATTGTAATGTTCGGGGATCAATGATCTGGGTAACCCTTTATGAGAAGAACTCTCTTCTTTGAGAGAAACAGTAGATGAGCACATTATTATTAGCTTACACCTGGAATAATATAATCAGATAAACAACGATTTGAGAAGGTTTTGAATTCTTTAATCTTGAATCAATACAATAAGCATTAGAGATACTGAATATTAATTTCAAACAAGTCCAAGAAATTTCATGGCTTGCCTGAAAAATTGCCTCGTACTTTTACATTTTTTTGTTTGGAGATGGGCCGTTCCACTAAACGGAAAGGAAGACAAGACCTGCAAATTTCCAGTTGCCAGTCAAATATTAACCATGAAGGGCAAAAGCTCACTGTCAATGAGAACAGTATTGCCTGACACACTTTCAAAAAGCTTTAAGTTATGTAAGAAGGGTTTCTTGCAAAGAAATTCTTCATACCATACGAATACTTGTAAATACAAATGATATTTGTGAAAAAAATCTTAAAGAGTGAAGGATAGCTTAAAAGACAAAAAAAACTAAAAGCAAAGATTTATATGACATAGAAAAGAGCAAGGGCAACTATTACAAGTGGACAAAAACTGAGAACCGAAAACAAACTACTCAACGGTAACAGACTTGGCCAAGTTTCTAGGAAAATCAACATCAACACCCTTATCAACTGCTAACCAGTAAGAAATGAGCTGAAGAGGAATTATGTTCAACAATCCTTGCAAGCAATCAACAGTTAACGGAACTTCAATAGTGGCTAAAGCTTTATCCCCAATGATATTATCGCCTTCGTTACATATAATGATAGGACGACCATCTCTAGCCGTGACTTGTGAGATAGCGGACATAACCTTAGGAAACAATGAGTCTCTGGTGGCAAATGCAATGATTGGTAACTCATCATCAACCAATGCCAATACACCATGTTTCAATTCTCCGGCTAAAACACCCTCTGAATGCATATACGAGATCTCCTTGATCTTCAAAGCACCTTCAAGAGCGCTTGCAAATTGGTAACCTCTACCTAATAACAATAATGACTTCTGATCCTTCAAAACGGTCGAACAAAGCTGCTTAATTTTTGGTTCTAATTGCAAAACACTCTTGATTTGTTCAGGGATATTCTTTAACCCATCAATGATTTCCTTATGACGACCGACTTTGGATATAGTATCATCTGATATGCACAATGCAACCATAACTAATGCAATATATTGAGATGTATAAGCTTTTGTGGATGCAACTCCAATTTCTGGACCGGCATTGATATGGACACCACAATCAGTCAGACGTGAGATACTTGAACCTACGGAGTTGACAATACCTACAGTCAATGAGCCTCTTTCAATGCAGTATTGTAAAGCCAACATAGAATCGGCAGTCTCACCAGATTGTGAAACGAATATACATGTATCATCTCTGAAGATAGGGGCCCTACGATCCAAGAAATCTGAAGCCAATTCAACTGAGACCGGAATACTCGTCAATTCCTCAAATGTCTGTCTGGTTGCAAGACACGAGTGATATGATGTACCACACGCAATCATTATGATACGTCTACAGCGTCTAATGGTTGGAATCCACGACAGTAAACCACCCAAAGTCACAACATGGTTGACAAAATCGATTCTACCTCTCATGGTGTTGAACGTAGATTCTGGTTGCTCGAAGATTTCCTTTTGCATGAAATGATTGTAAGGACCCTTCATTATTTCAGCCAATTCCATTTCCAAATGATGGATCGGTCTCGTTGCAGATGCACCAGCTTCTTTAAAAGCTCTGTGAATGTGCAATTCACCATCGTAAATATGGACAATATCATCATCTTCCAAGTAAAGAACCTTCTTAGTATGTTGAACAACTGATGCTGGATCCGAAGAGAGGAAAAATTCAGCTGGCATTGGGATTCCGTCTTCTGATAAAAATGCTCTTGATTGCGACTGATGAAGATCAGCACCAGGAGCGACAGGTAACAAGCTATTACCTGACTTTCTTGATTGTGTGGTAGGAACTGATGGTGGTTCAGGAAACTCAACATCAACAAAATCAACTTTCAATTTCTTTTGTGTCTTAACACCGACCAATAATGGAGAACCTTTTCTGGTGGCGGCAACTTCACCTGGATAGTGTGATGACTTGACCAATAAACCATACGAACCTTCCAACTCGTACAAGACTTGCTTCATCAAATCGTTGAAGTCCAAGTCATGGCCAGCGGCGATGTTTGTATCATATACGTGCTTGAACAATTTTGCAATACATTCGGTATCAGTGTCAGAATAGAAGACATGGCCTTTACCTTCCAACAATGTCTTGAGCTCCTTGCTATTTGTGATAATACCGTTATGAACAACAACAAACTCATTGTGTGGATCAGATCTGTGAGGGTGGCAGTTGAGTTTGGTGACCCCACCATGGGTAGCCCATCTTGTATGTGCAATTCCAACATGGTTCATAAAAGTAACATCACGGTTTGGGTGCAGGGCCTCAATCTCTGCTCTCAAGGCAGCAACCTTACCAACTTGACGGTAAATAGTGGTCTCGTTTGGCTTATCGCCATCAATCGCCAAGCCCGTCGAGTCATAACCTCTATATTCAAGCCTTGAAAGGCCCTCGACTAAAGTATCGATGATTTCTCCTCTTGATTTCTCAACCAAGTAGTTGACATATCCGAATATACCACACATTCTATTTTATAACCTCTGTAAGTGATAAGCAAAATCTAGCTGATGAGTGTTCAATGATTTGATGCTTGTTGTTTTGAAAGCTAGCGCTGATTGAATTAAAAATAAATCGGCGATGGTGGCGGTTCTTTGCGTAACTCGGTAGGTAACTTTTGAATTTGCTGAGCTCAACGAATGCACTTGGCTTAATATTTGCAGATTCAACTGGTAAGAGAAAGACAGAGTTGGATTATTATACCTGAGCTCTTATGGGCTGTGTCAGCTACGATCAGTTATCTTGGTCGTCAACAGATCTCGACTGTACATGTCATCAGAAGTTGATTTCGTGAAAACAAGGGAAAACAGGAAAAAAATCTTCGCGGCTCCATATTTCAGGTTCGATTTATCCCATATTTTCTTCCCAAGATCTATTTAGAATCGCTTTCTTTGTGACCTTGGGTTCAAATCAAGACATAGCTTTCTTATTTCACCCTGATCATCAAGAATCTTTTGATTCCGGCTTTCTTTCCATACCTATGGCTTGCTAGTGTTTCTTTGGTATTGGAGGCTCAAGCCTCCATGGAGATGGGTACTTCCCAATTAGGAAAATTGAAAACAAAGTTCATTTACGTGTCAAGATGCGTTGTTAGCAATACCCAAACCAACCATTTGTTTCCAAGAAACAAGCATACAACAGCGAGACAGTTCGACCATCGTTCGACCATTGCTCGACCATTGGCAAGGCTGTATATGGGGTGGGGGGTGTTTGTTTCAGAAGTCTTTTCAACCTTCAAATTGTTCTTCTGGCGGACTTCGAAGAATTGGGGATGTGTAGATTTTCTCTGTTTTCCAAGTCAACCATTTCAACACACAAGCCTACAGCAGTGATAAAACTTGACCATTGGCGAGGTAGTGGATAAAGTCTTTATTCCTGGTCTCTTTAACATTCAGAGCATTTCCTCCGGTGAACTCAGAAAAGTTGGGGATGGTTGGCTTGTCGCTTTTTCTGGCTTGTCGCTTTTCTCCCCAACTTGAGAGGCAACTTGCACCAACATTGAAACCCTCTCCACTCCTCAGAGGAAGAGCATCTATACACACCAATACAACACTGGATTGGTATCCCATAATCAATAAAGTGATGCGATTCATCTTCGCCGGCCACAGCTCAGGAGATAATTTGAGGGCTGTCTTTTAAGCGCTGGACTTCCTAGCCAGGGAACGGCTCTGAAACTAGCCATAGCAGTAACAGTTGGGCTTTTGCCGCCATTTAAAAACCCATCTCAACTTGCTTAAAGCATTGTGTGGTATACAAGTTATTCCACCAGTTTCATCTAAAACTTCATCAGTCATGACAACAGCAGTTTCAGTGAACGACTTGCAAAAATTGATTGACATTCTCAAGGTCGCTAATGAGAATGACACTTTGCTCGCAGATTTGAGAGGGCTTGTTGGTGATAGCGGCGAAGTGCCAAAGCAGCAAGCACAGGTGCCAGTTTCACAAAGAGAAGTCAAGCTCACAGGCTTGAAGAAAAAGGAAGTTGATAGAACTTCAGAAGAGTACTACTTTGACTACAGCAACAAATACATCGACTTTACGTATGACTCGCCAACCACGTTCCATGTAGTCGAGCATATCAGTGAGCTACTAGAGTCCAAAGGTTTCACCTACCTTTCTGAAAAGGAAGATTGGGGCTCATTGAAACCTGGTTTGTATTACACCAAGAGGTCGGGCTTGTGTTTATCTGGTTTTGCCATCGGAGAGGGCTGGACTCCAGAAAAAGGTGTTGCCTCGATTGGGTCTCACATCGACGCCTTGACAACAAAGTTGAAGCCTAATTCAACCAAGCCTAAAGTTGAAGGATATGAGCTATTGGGTATTGCTCCTTATGCCGGTGCATTGAGCGATAAATGGTGGGATAGAGATCTCGGCTTTGGTGGTAGGGTGTTGGTCAGAGTTGAAGATTCAAGTTCAAAAACTGGTTACAAGACGTATTCAAAATTGATCAATTCATCACCACATCCAATTGCACATATTGCAAGTTTGGCTCCACACTTTGGTGCTCCTGCTTTGGGCCCATTCAACAAGGAAACTCAAATGGTTCCAATTGTTGGGTTCGATTCGGGTGACGAGCCAAAACCAACAGAAGATGAGTCATCATCAGCGTTGTTTGGCAAGCATTCATTGAAGTTCTTGAGATATGTTGCCAAGTTGGCCGATGTTAAAGTCTCTGAATTGTATGAGTTGGACTTGGACTTGTTTGATGTTCAAAAGGGTACGATTGGTGGTTTGGAAGATGAGTTCTTATTTGCCCCAAGAATCGACGATAGAATCTGTTCCTATTCAGCAATCAGTGCATTAAT
The DNA here is from genome assembly GCA_003706045.2 of Peterozyma toletana. NCBI lineage: Eukaryota > Fungi > Ascomycota > Pichiomycetes > Alaninales > Pachysolenaceae > Peterozyma > Peterozyma toletana. The sequence continues at coordinate 11,648 of PPKG02000031.1, forward strand.
TGAGTTTGCCGAAAATCCTATTCCAAAGGAGTCATTCTCTTTAGTCGCATTGTACGATAACGAAGAATTGGGATCGTTGTCAAGACAAGGTGCTAAAGGTGGATTATACGAATCTGTCGTCGAAAGAGTCATTGGTTCTTTGTTTCCTAAAGACGACACCTCATCATTGAAGAGATTGGCTTTTGCAAACTCAATCCTTATCTCAGCTGATGTCATTCACTTATACAATCCAAATTTTTCAAATGTTTATTTGGAACACCATAGACCAGTGCCAAACAAGGGATTAACAATCTCATGCGACTCAAATGGCCACATGGCCACTGATGCAGTTGGAATCTCATTAGTCGAACAATTAGCCTCTATCAATGGTGATAAGTTGCAATATTTCCAGATCAGAAACGATTCTAGATCGGGTGGTACCATTGGTCCTTCGATTTCTAGTCAAAGTGGAACAAGAACTATTGATATGGGTATCCCACAGTTGTCTATGCACAGCATCAGAGCCGTTTCCGGTTCAAAAGATGTTGGATTAGCTGTTAAGTTCTTTGTTGGCTTCTTTCAAAATTGGAGGGAAGTTTATGATTCTTTTGGTGATTTGTAAGCCGGCTTGCAAAATGTGATTCAAAAGAAGTTCACATTTCAATTTATCTTTTATTAACTTTCTCTTTTTCTCTATCAAAATTAGACCTAAAAATGTTAGAATATTTTTTTTTTCTTTCTTCTTATCAATGGATTCTTGTCTATGTGTATCGTTTATCATATCGTTGGTTTCGAGTGAAGCTGTGTTGATAGTTTCTTCAAGGTTTTTTTTCGTTCACCATTACCGTTGATTAGGTTCTAGTGATGCAGTATCATTCAAAACTTTTAAATTTCAAGGAAAGTCAAAAAGTCAAAAAGATCAATATTAGTTGGGAGAATCTCAAATTCTCGTTTGAAGTCAAACGCTAGATTAGTTTTAATATAACTCAATGGTGCATACGCCTGAAAGGTCAACGGCACCAGCATTGAAACCAGATCCTATTTAGATTGGAATAGAAGCCATCAAGTTTCAAAAAAAAACCCTAGTTACCGTTTTACATCATTCAATAATCATAACCTACGATATATATTGTTTTCCTTCCGCCTAAAAAAAAAATAAACTCCAAGTTTAACGAATGTAAATAGTGTGAATGAAAGAGACAACAAAGTTGAAACTCTTTCAAAAAAATAAGTCAAGAGTCTGAACAGTAACCACTGTAGAGCACCACCAGTCTTTCAATGAACTGAGGCAGTGATAAATACAACACTGGTAGAGCTCAAGTATTGAATGACCTTAGAGATGGTAAGGAAATACCTTGATTAAGATCGTTGAAGTCAGTCAAGTTTCCAGAACTTGAAGCTCTATTGAAGTCACTCTTACTCAAAGAACTAGGATCTATCAAACTGGCAGGGGTATAACCAGCAAGACTAAGAGCCGTACTTGAACTTATACTCTGTTGTTGTAGTAACTTCTGATCTGCCTCAGCTCCCTTTGCCTCTGTCATCAATGGCCTTATGCATAACCATCCCGTCTCAGTTCTGAAATGTCTTCCTAAAGCATCCAGCCTTGCAAACTTTCTGTTACAACCCCATCTTGTCCTTCCATCTTTGAGCAAACCACCGCACTTGAACTTCTTCTCCCCCTCATGCAACTTTTCATGTCTCTTGCGATCATGAGATCTTGCAAAGGATTTACCACAAAATTTGCATGGAAATGGCTTTGCTGTTGAGTGTGTGTTTTGATGAGACTTCAAATTGTAAGGCCTGTTGAAAACTTTATCGCAGAGATGGCATGGGTAGTTTATCTGAACCTTTGCACTGGTGCTCGACTGTCTTTTTCTCTTTCTTGGCCTGTGGCCCATTTCAACAGCAGATGACGCTTCCGCAGCGGCGATTGCCTTGTTGATTGCAATGGGCGAAATGTCTATCGATTGCGTGGATGACAAGGTTGGCATGACCGAAGCCTCCTTGAAGTCTACCTGAGAGGGTAGTCTGTACTGATTTGCATCACCAATGACGCTTTGAGTAACCGGTTTGTAAATATGCTTCAGGTTCACTTGGCCTCCGGTATTGTAATCACGGTATGAAGGTAGCAGCTGGTATGATAGCAGCTGCTGCTGCACTTGCACTTGCTGCAGCTTCTGCTGGTGGTACTGGCTGGCGTAGTCACCTTGCGACTGGTACGACCCGAACGGAAAATGGTATATTGAATATTGAGGGAGATGCGAGCCCGCTGCTGCTGACTGCAACTGAATGGGGGGTAAGTGTGGCTGCATGCTCTCATTCATGGCCGTGCTCAAAGAAGATGTCGCGTTCATCGATAACCCCATGCTGGCCTGCTGCTGCTGGTATTCGGAGTGAGAGGCTAGGTGACGAAAGATTGGAGCTGCCTGGGCTGGGTTCTCGGATCTTGACATGATTTATCTAGGTCCCACAAAAAATGCTGCAAAATATCGCTTCGACTGGTATCGTTTCTGAGGCTTCTTTCAACGTGTAGATTGCTGCTGGGTATGACTCCGCAGATTTCGCTTCTAGTACTATGAATTGTCGAATACCAACTTGACCTCACACCCAGCTCAGAAACGAAACTTCCTTTCGTATGTATATATATCTAGATTTCCCAAGAGAAAATTTTGGGTTGCCGAATAAGCCTTGTTTGCATTTCTTTTTTTTGGATTCCCGCTTTCCGCGACCCGTGTCGTGTTTTTGAGCTGGCACCCACCAGATCCAAAGCAAAGACAACAGTGAGTGTCAGTGGACGGGCAACAGGCAGCAGGCAGACAGGCAGGCACCTACTCATTCAGGTTCAAAAGTACGCGCTGGCAGCTCTCCTCCTTCATCTTCGACCTGTTTACCAAGGCTTATTTGCTTTGGCTGCTACTCTAGAGACACGGGTGTGTTGAAGATCGTCGACGGGTTCGGGATTATTCGGGCTTTAAAACAAGGCTTTTGATTTTGGGAAAGTGGCTCAGCAAAAAGCTCGTAGACGGAAAAGCCACCTTCGGGATTGGGCCGCGTTGGGATCAAAGCCAACGGATAAGGTAAGAGTAAGTGAGCTCTTGTGATGAAATGGAGAGAGTGCAGAGGACCTCAGGTCTCTGCTTCTAGGAGGACCGAAACCGACGGGTGGTATTGATTCGTTTCAGCTTGTGTGTGTATGTGTGTGTGTTGGTGGTGGGGTGGGGTGGGGTGACACGGAAAGAGTTGCCGCTTCCGTTCCCCATAAACTCAGATCATGGCTTATGGCCTGGGTTGTCAAACTACCTCCACGAGGTATAAGCCGGACCCAGCTTGGCGTCACCAAGCACATTATTATTCCGCCTGCAACGAGTGCCTGAAGGAAGAGGCACACCACAGATACCGAGTGTCCCCTAGAGCTTCGCTAGGTGGGCTTGCAAGGTGCTAGTGTTGTTTATCCAGCGTGGTGGTAACCGCTGCGGTCTTCTCACCCCCAGTCTGGCCTTTGGTGTTTATGGAGATGCACGATTCCGTTTCATTAGTCCTTTGAGTATTTTTTTCGCTTAGTGTGTAATAGTAAAACATGAGGTGGGTGACAAAAAAACAGATGCAAGCGACTCCGGCCAGCCAAACTAACTTGAAAGGTGAGTGTGTGTTGGACGAAGATGCGCTTGAGAAAGATACAAGTGGGTAAACGAAAAGCAAGCAAGCAAGCCAGCTGTAAAACAACACAAGATCAATCGATGCATGAGGTGAGTACAAAAATGAAAAGAATACAAACAAACCCCGGTTTGAGGTTCCAGAGATACCTCTGAGAGAGAGAGCCATTGGTAAGGCCAGATGCGTTATTGGTGTTTCCCTTTCAAAAACGACGGAAAATTGTAGTCTTTGTTCGAGGGATCGTTCAACTCGTTCAAAAACTCTTGATGCTGGGATTTCTTTAAAATTCGAGAAGTGGTGTCGATTTCACACTTCAACAAGTTACCATCGGCCTTTTTGCCGTTGAACTCTTTCAACGCAATCGGCAACACGGACGACTTTGTGAAATAAATCTCGGCTACTAGTAGCTGGTTGTTGATTGGCCTGGACAAGATTTTCTTGATTTGCCCCATTCTCGAGACAACAAGGTTAATGTCCGAATTCGACGTACCTGCTTTCAAGTTTGAGATTCTCAAAAACTCGGTCCTCGAGACATCTTTGAACTTGAAGTCATCAGCAGGTTGCTTGTCTACTTTGTGTTTCGTTGCCGGTTTGGCGCTCGAGGACGTTAGCAGCAGCGACTTGGCGACCTTGGAAGGTTTTTCCACTCTCACGCTTGGTTTTGTTCGCCTTGTTGTTACACCCAACCCTAGGGCCCTCTCCAAAGGGTTTACCGGGCCCGATGGTCTCACCACCAGTGCTGTAACTTTTTTTCCATTACCGCTAGACCCATGTGTACTCAACGCAGCGTACAAAGGGTTTGACTTCAAAGAGGTGGCAGCTCTGCCAGACATCGCTTTCCCCTTTGGCTGTCCCAAATTTAGCCTCCTTGCCAACTCGTTAGCACCATTCTTCGATGGCTTGGCCTTTGCTACCTTGTTTGCCATTACACGCTTCTGTATCGTATCTAATTGGTATCCAGACAGCTGTGAGCACTAACTATTTCACTTCAGATGGTGGCTGGATCGCACCGCCCAAGCAAATATGGTGTGTGGATGCACACGACCAAATGCATGGGTGTATATTGGTGTATAGGTTCAATTAGAGGCTGTCCAATTAATAATTGTAGCCAGCCTCTGTTTTCCTGTAAAACTACGGTTACCAAAAATTTCAAATTCTCTATCTCGAGTGTGAAAAGCCCCATCAAAATGAAAACACATCTTCAGCTTTTATCATCTATAGAAGTGTTCAGGTAATATTTCAGTTCGATCGATAATTCCAAGGCCCTCTCTGCAAGTGCATAATTATTTACTTTGTATATTCTGGCAAACAAAATGGCTCTCTGTGGTAGTGTTAAGAAAGGTATGTGTTTTGATATGTTTTTTTTTTCAAGTTGATTCGAGCTAGGTTGTTTGTTTTGGAGTTTCAGGTTGTTACAACTTCGAGCACCGATCCATCTTTCTGCTGGCTGTGTCTGAGGAGCAAACAGATGCCAAGACTTGATTGGTTGAAAAGATATTTTTACTAACACACCAGCTGCAACCGACATTTTCTGCTGTTCTCCAGTTCAACGTAAGATAGTCATCTTAGGTGATGGTGCATGTGGTAAAACCTCATTGTTGAACGTTTTCATAAAGGGATACTTCCCTCAGGTTTATGAGCCTACAGTATTTGAGAACTATATTCATGACATTTTCATCGATGGGCAACAAATACAACTTTCGTTATGGGATACCGCTGGCCAAGAAGAATTTGATAGGTTGAGATCATTATCATACAGTGATACGCATTGCATAATGTTGTGTTTTTCCATCGATTCAATGGATTCATTGGAGAATGTCCAAAATAAATGGGTTGGTGAAATTTTGGAGCACTGTGAAGGTGTGAAATTAGTACTTGTTGCTTTGAAATGTGATTTGAGAATGGATGCCAGTGATGATGAAATTCAAGATGGTAACAATTTGATAGAGAACAAGAAATCAAAGAGATTGGTAACATATGAGGAAGGTTTAGCTGTTGCCAAAAAGATAGGAGCTTTGAGATACTTGGAATGTTCAAGTAAGAAAAACAGAGGTGTCAACGAGGTTTTCAGTGAAGCTGCAAGATGTGCCTTAAGTGCTAAACCAAAAGGTGCTGCAGACGACGACTCAAGTGAAAAATCATGTGTTATTATGTGAGAAACAACAGCAACAATAACAACAAAAAAAAACCATGTTTCATTTTTCAATCTCCAATACCAAGGTATAATTCTACCGAGCTGCTTCTCTCTCATTGCCTACTTACAAACATGTTGACAAAGTTTGTTGTCGCACCACCTTCATTTTATATGCTCCCCATTTATGCAATACCTCGGAAAAAGGATCATGATCTTATTCATTCATTTACTCATTTTACAGCTGCTTTGAGGTGTTTAGTCCTTCTTTCATTCCTTTTAGTCTTTTTTTTTCGACTACTTCAAATACTATAGGTATCTATAGCTTATCTAACATTTCTAATACACCAATTTTTTTCTTTCTTCAGTCATCTCGATCAATGAAACCAAACTGCTAGGTGGTGAGGGCGAGTCAAAGGACCAACCACAAGTTGAAACATGAAAGCTACACACACACACACCTTCAACTTCCGTAATTGAAATTGGAAAGCAAACAAATACTGTCTCAGTGTCATATTAAACTAACCATCTTGTAGAATTTGAGCAGAACATCGTTTCCCATCTTTATTCAACATATCTTCAATTGCGAATTATGAAGCTCCCAAAACGCCCCAGATCATAAATGTAAACACAAATGTGAAATTTGAGAACCAAACCACACAAATAGCTTACTCTTTGATAAAAGCGGATGTGGAGAAACCTTGAAGATCATATCACGCCGTCCAAGAAGGGTTCATTTCATGGAGCAAGATGGCCAACGTACTGTCATTACCCCGTCTAAGCACGACAACAACAACAAAGTATACAACCGCTGCTTCTTCAACATCCAGTGCAACTTCGACAACAAAAGAGTCATATTCAACGCCAGTGGTTCAGGTCCCTTCATCAGCGGAGAACCCCTACATATATAGATCATCCACCAAAACTGGTACGGTTTTCATTTGCTTTGGAGTTATATTTTGTTTTATACTACTATTAACTTTGACATGGTATATATTCAGCTCGCTCAGAGCAAGAAAACTAGCCAATGCAGCTGAGAGGAGCTATCGAGAAGCTGGCACTACAAAGGAGGAGAGAAAGGAAAGCAGTCTATTCTCCAAATATCGATATTCATCAGTCCCATTGTTGGCCGATCATGAGCTATCGAACGATCTACAACTATCAATGACAAACGCATCCTATCCTCATAACAACAACTCATTCACAAATCTTGGGCCATCAAACATGGCAGACACTACGAAAATGTTTGTGTCGCCAACCGCCAATATTATTCATCACAACCGTAATAAATCTTTGACTTTAGAAACAGCGATACTTACCACTCCAACACGAACTGAATTCAACATTGGTTCGCCAAATCGTTCTCCAGTGCATAGCCCGAGTCGTGGTAATGATAAATCGTTTACCAGGGGTCATAAGAGTAACAGAAGTACGATCCCAAGTCTTTACCTAGATAGCATGTTAGAAGACAGTGATGTTCATGAGTACCATGAGATTGACATGAGCATCGGAAAAGCAGAGAATTCAGGTTGAGATAAGGAGGGAAAGGATGAGTGATTCGATATAGTTTCTTGTGCTGATAGCACTTGATGTAAGAGAGCTTATACTTGTTTCGTTGCTGCATTATAAATATAAAAACTAAACTGCTTTATATGACACTAAATTGGATTTGTAAATCATAGCGAAGAAAAGCCTTGATATATTCCAATAATGATAAAAAGGTAAACACCCCCTAAATTAATCAAACACACATTTCAATTGGGATGGAATAGGCTAGCTCTGACAAGTGCTTGCTGAACGATAGACTTCACATCCACTTGTATAATCAACACCTGAAACGCATTAACTTGTCTCTTGTCTATGACATAAAGTATGTAGGTGGCCAAGTCGGAAAATGATAATTTCCTCTCATTTTAATTTGAAACTGAGATCATGGCTATGATGTTGGGGTCAAGCTAAACAGCATATTCATGCCTGTCTACCTGATAACTCAAGAAGAATAAGAGTTTACTCAAATTTAGAACAGGTCTTCACAAAACAAAGAGCACATTTTTGTAGATAAAAGAGAACAAACACAAAACCAAACCAGGTATTATGAAAATATATAATAGAAACCAACCAACCAATAAAACGTAGAAAATAGAAAATTAAATAAACGGCCTCCCTTGTCTATTCTTATTTACCGGCACCATCGACTATATCATTAACGCCTCTTTTGACTGTGTTTTTCAAATCAGTAACGTTTTTAATACTCCTCTGAGTGAAATATCCAGAGTGTCTCAACGAACTTACAAGATAATCATAAGACGATTCTCCTAACGCCAAATATCTTGTAAGTATGTTTCTGATGTCCATTGATGAAAACTCATAAGCATTAAAAATCAACCCAGTATTACGATGGATTGCAGCTAAGAGCATAGAGATCAAAAGAGCATCAAGCGAATAGTGAAATAATTTACCAAACATCACCAGAATTCATATATTCTATCCAGAGTGACCAGATGTATAAGCTTCGAATATTATGTTTTGCGATGGTGATATGAGGGAAAAGTGAAAGAAAGTACGGCAAAAAAATATCAATAAAAAAAGTTGACAAAAAAAATCCTCAAATATCATAACACGAATTCAAAAGACGAGCAGTAGAGTTGAGAACTAGCAATCGTAATCAAGATGTCATCGTCAAGTATACCTATTACTGAAAAGTTGATGTCAAGTTTCACGCTGTCGAAAACACTAAGGTATCACAGCAATGATGCTTCAATAACTTCTCTAGACTTTGATGATTCAGGACAATATTTGATCTCAGCGGGTATCGATGAATCAATTCAATTGTACGATGTAACGAAGGGTAAACACTCGAAATCAATATATAGTAAGAAATATGGTTGTCACTTGGCGAGATTCACACATCACGAAAAAAATTGTCTTTATGCATCGACAAAGGAGGATGATACCATAAGGTACTTATCATTTCATGATAATTCATACATCAGATATTTCAGGGGTCATAAAGCCCAGGTAAACTCTCTAGAGTTGGCACCAGTTGATGATATCTTTTTGAGTGCATCATACGATAATACTGTCAGACTCTGGGACTTGAGAACACCAAATGCACAAGGACTATTATCATGTCAATCACCCAGTTTCGTCGCATTTGATCCAAAGGGCATAGTGTTCGCAGTTGCATCGGTCAAATCAAACGAAATTGGTTTATATGATTTGAGAAACTTCGAAAGTTCACCATTTTTGACTGTCCAAATTACTGAACCATCTATACTCGAATTTGGTTTCAACAAGATCGAGTTCACAAACGATGGTTTAAACATTATTGTCACTGGCAATGATGCTCGTTGTCACTTGGTGCTATGCGCATTTTATGGTCATTTGAAGGGTAAATTAACGGGCGGTAAACCTCTTTCTAAAAGATCATATCCAAGCACAGGCTCAACTTCAGCCTCACCAGACGGACGATACCTTTACAGTGGCAATGGTGATGGTACCATCTCCATCTTTAATTTGAGGAAGGTTGAGGATGATTTCGAGAGGCAAAAGCTGAAAGATGAAGAGATTTACACGAAGGGAGAGAATACCAAATTTGAGTTACAAGCCTTCAAAAAGTTTAAGGTTGATCAAAACCAAAGTTCAATTCAAAATTCTTTGATACCTAGGATGGTTTTATTCAACCCAAGAATGTTAACTTTTGTAACGGCTGATACAGGGGTCACATTTTGGATTCCTGATATGGAAAATTAGGTTAAACGTGTGTATTATCAAAAATTTCATTTATTATCTTCTTTTGCCTCAATGAGAACACTTGTATGAATTGCTCGATCTATTCTAAGTATGATCCATACTGCTCGAATAAATCGCCCACGTCAGGATATATTATATCAGCGTTCTCTTCGCACCAATCACACCAGTCACTCAAAATGGATTCTTCACTGTTTTTTTTGGAATTGCAGCCTTTTTTTAAAACCTCCAAATCACCAACTACGCATAGTTGTCTTTTACATCTAGTTATACTGACGTTCAATCTCTTGAAATCTTTGACGAATCCAACTTCATTGAAATCATTACTTCTTACCATTGAAAGAATGATGCAATCCTTTTCACGGCCTTGGAATCCATCAACAGTTGAGATTTCAATTTTGTCGCCATCTTTCAAAAAACGACTGTTTATGATTGTTTTCAAACATGAAACCTGTGCACTGTATGGTGTTATAATCCCAATTGAGTCCGTTTTGAGGCCACTTTTTATCAATTTTGAGACATGATTCAATACAACAAGGCACTCATTTTCGTTTGACTTTGAGGTATTGTTTTCGCCATCGTTTGCTGATTCTTGAAACTCTCCCCCTTGAGTATCATACCAGATCAACGGTTCAGAAGTTTCATCATTTGCGACAACATTAGAAAGTCCTGATAGGACAATTTCAGCACATGAGGGATCTGATTTTAGCTCGTTGTTATACAAACTCATGGATGAGTACCTTGATAATTTTTCGTTCATCCTGTATTGTGTATTCAAAAATTTTAGAATAGAAAAGTCTTTATTTTTATGACATATTTCCAATAACCTATCAAATAAAGTTCTGTTCAAGACTTTAAAAGATTTGTCCAGCTTATTCGAGATTTTGATGGTTGGCGAAAGTTGCTTGTTATCACCGGCTATTATCAACTTTGAAACTTTTATATGGTTTATTATTGGAATCCAACATTGAGGTTCCAACGATTGTGAGACTTCATCAATTATTATGGTATCAAATAGCGCTTCACCCAAAGTTGAGCTTAACTTCGTCAAGTCCCTTGAACCTGAACCATGAAGCGTACAACAAACGATTTTGGAGTTCAAAATCAATTCATTGATGTTTTTAATGGATCTTAACTTCAAATCTTTTCTCAAGTTTTTCAAATTATTGTATATTTCCCATTTTTCGTTTTTCTTCTTTATTCTTTTTAATTTTCTTACATTTGTGTCAATTTCATTCATAATATCCCTCAAAATCAATCCCTGATCTGAATTTTTGCTTATCAAATCTAAAGAGTATTTCAAATTTGAGGATAATAACCTCGCTGGATGGCCAATTCTTATCAATTCGCCGGGTTCAAAAACGTTCAATAAATCCAACCTTTCAAGTAATGTGTCAACTGAAATGTTTGATGGTCCACATACCAATATTCTTTTGGATTTTTTGGTTGTCAATAATTGGTAGATGGTTTCGATCAATGTGGAAGTTTTACCAGTACCAAATGGCCCGTGGACAACAGTCAATGGAGACTTTATTATATATTGAATTGCGTCTTTCTGAGAAGGATTCAAATTGCCATTTAAGAAGTTGAGATCGGGCAATGAAGTTATTTTTGCGATTTTGGAGTCACCCAAAAGTAACTTGATCAATTCACTTGATGAATCAGCGTTCAATTCACTTAACTTTCTCATGGTGGATTCCATTCTGTTGTATGTAATTTCATTGGAGATTTTGACAAGCCATACTTTTAAGTCTCCATTATTGGAATATAAATTCATCAACTTTTCCTCAACTTTACTGCCGGAGTTTGCGTAATTTGTTGACAAATCATCTGATAATGAAACGTTTATCTGTTTTGGACTAATTCTTATAACAACACCATCAAGTTCTACGTCCTCTTTAGCTGAATCATCGAGATCTTTTTCTTTTGAAGAGTTCTTCTTCTTCTTTGTGATGTTATTGCTGCTCACGGCCCCTTTGAACTTGTCCAACTTAACAATGTCACCCACTTTAAGGGCCTCGATGTGCTCGATATTTTCATCGCCGTCATTAATAACACTTGAATGTCTGACCAATTCAACAATGGTCTTATCACCCAACCCAGCTCTAATATTTGATATTGAAAGATTTAAAACTGCAAATCCATTGTCTTGTAACGACTTTGGTGACAAGGATGACAATATTTTGTTGGTCTCAGTGTAGTCTGTTAACTTCTCTGCTTGAATCGATGTCAAAAAAGTGGAAGATAGAACCTCATTTGACATTATATCTATTTATCTGTCTGATTTTACCAATATATCGGTTGTAAGTTCACTCGGTTTACATATGTAAAGATTTTTTTTTTTTGACTGACAATGATTTTCCACAAATAGTCAGTCTTCATTCTGATTAACACAACCATAGAGGCAAGAGCAACCAAATTGATACAGATCTGAAAATATTATTGAGAACAGTTTACAGGAAATTTACTATTCAATTACAGTTTAGAATTTGTTCAGTATTGTACGTTCGTCATTAAAAAGAGAAGAAAAAAAAAAACAAGTGAAAGGAAAAAGATAATGAAAATGATGTATAGAAGTAAATTAAACAGATAATACAAATTCTTTCCTATTCAAGAAAATGAGTCTACAAATTACTCTGTTCAACTGTGTTTTTAATAGTGATATGATTAAGAATTCGCTTTTCTTACATAATAGTAAGATCACCGAACTTTTCTCTGTAACCTGGAACATCCCATCTGTTGTGCTTGATCATGTCGTTGACCTTCTCAGTAACATCTGGTCTAGCCTTAATAACATCTTCAACAGTCAATTGGTCAAATGGTCTAGCACTTTCAATGTTGGACAAAGTCTTTTCTAATTCTTCCAATTCCTTCAAGACAACACTTTCAGTTGACTTGGCGTTTTCAATGGCCTTAGCTTCGAATGATTCAATCAAGTTTAATTGCTTTTGCAAGTTGAAACTTGATGGCTTGAAAGCAGCAACATCCTTTTGAATCTTGCTAACAATTTCAGAGTTCTTCAAGACTGATTGGTATTGGGCAAAGTCAACGGTTGTTGGTTGTTGGTTTAATTCGTACAAAACTCTTCTGGCTTCATCGTTTCTCTTCTTGAATGATGATAAAGCTGTGGCAGTTGGGCCGGTTAAACCCAATTTGGAAATGATGACTGACCAGTCTAACTTTGATGAAGCTGATTTCTATAAGATTAAAAAAAGTATAAATTAAAACTTATTGTTAGTATTGACAGGACATATGCGTTGAGGTGTATTCTAGTAATAAGGAGAGATGTGGTAGATGTGTTTGAGCTTCAGTTCCGCTAAGCGCCCAGGCTTATCCGTTGAACAAAGGAGATACCTGGTCAATCCTCAGTCTTATATCGTAATTCTTTGACGCCCATTACACTTTTGATACAATGTGTGATGAGTATTTACCACCCAAGCTCAATCAATTGCATGATGCCTTCACAAACAAATCAGAAAAGCGTCACCCAGGCTGTGGTGATGCCCTTTGGCACTCCCAGTGCAGTCCTGCTCAGGGTATATTTACCGGCCAATCAATCAACTAATAATCGGCACTCTGGGCCACATTCTCCCCATAATTACACAGTATATATGAATCTATTATATTGACATACAGCAAGTGACATGTTTGATGGAATTTGTTAAATTGGAATACCTTTAAATGAGAATTCAATATGCTTGTTTTATTGTATCTTTGCTTTTCAAGACCAACAACCCATAATTTTTTCCCTCTCACTGTAGAGATTTCGAGTTTTTCAAGTTTTCGATTGGACAAGGATTATTGACACGGTAATTTGACACGACTGCCAAAATCATGAAAAATCCACCGCCCCTAATATTTCAAAACCAGGGCGCTCTCGGTGTTCAAAAAGATGAAAAATAAGCGCTTATGACTCTCATTATAGATATAGCAGGTTGAAGTAGAAAGCTGTTTTGAAGCCATTTGTTTGAAAATCGTATGATTGTGTAGCTCCAATTTGCTGAAATCACTGGCTGGTCAACTATGGAAGCTCATATCGACTTGGATCTTGGGGTAGATAGCCCGCTATCATCATCTGGTACCAAGAGATCATCATTAGCGTGCGTCAGGTGTAGAAAGAGGCACATCAAATGTCCAGGTGGTGAACCATGCAAGAAATGTGTAGTGGCAAATCAGTTGTGCGAGTATGTGGAAGCGGACAGGAAAGTTGTTATCTCGATGAAGTACTTGTCGAAGTTGCAGGGAGACATTTCTAGGCTAAAGATTGAGAATGCCAATTTGAGGAATAGCTTGAAAAAGGTTGAGGTCAGCAAAATGGACACCTATAAGCTTGCCAAAACGAGTGGTAGTGACGGCATTGATCTTCCCCATCAAGGCAGCAACTCTAGTATGTTGACCTCCACCGATTTGCTGATGCAATTTATCCCGTTGACACCCACACTCAAACCACAGAATGATCAATCGACGCCAGACGTGATAATTCCGTTTTTGGATAAGTTTGGCAAGCTAATCAACTCCAGAACAGGAGAGAAAATCTATGTTGGATCTTCATCTATGACTTTGTTTGGCTTGGAAATCAACAATCTAGTGCCCCAGATAAGACAAGGCTCCAGCAGTTCATCGCCGGATGACTCTAAGTCGCCAGATACCCTCAACACTTCTCCATCAAGCGAATCAACAGTATTAGAGAGAGAAGGTAATGCGTATAGGATTAAGTTGGGCCAAACAAATATCAGTCCAGGTATTGCTGTCAACTTCACATTACCAAGTTATAGCTATGCTTTGTTATTGGTTGACACTTTCATATCATACAACGACGGGTGCTTCTATTTCTTCAATGAAGGCCTAGTCAAGGAAAATTTAAAAAGGATTTACAAAGGGGAGAAACTCTTTTTGATCAATGAGGAACATGGTTCAAGAGAAGTCACTATTGAAACCATCTGGCTTTGTCAATTATTGTTGATCTTTGCCACTGGGGAGATGTATCTTGGTACTGCGAATAACCCAAATGGAACCAAGATCAACGGCAGTAATGCAAGAGGTGACTCAAACAAGAAGAAGGCATCATCTTCAAGTTCACCAAAATTGCCAGGAGCCGAATTCTTCTACCAGGCAAGTGAATTGTTTTCTGGATTGTTTTCATCTGGAGCAATTAATAACTGTGTCTTAGAAGGTGGTATCGAAGTCATGCTATTGTATGCATTTTATTTGCAAGTAGCCGATTGTACAGTATCATCGTATTTCTATTTCGGATCAGCCTTAAGATCGTGTCTCATGTTGGGCATGCACGTCGATGCTGGAAAAGAAGGATTATACAGATTTGAGTTAGAGCACAGAAGAAGACTATTTTGGACGGTATTTATGTTCGAAAGAATGTTGGCATCAAAAGCTGGTTTGCCGTTAAGTTTAACAGATGACTACGTTAGCGCTGAATTGCCAGATGATTTTGATATGAGTGAACCTCCAACAGGTTGTGAATATTACATATTTCCCGAGCTGGAATTCATCAAGAACTGTGTGAAGATTACATCTATCAATGCAAATATCTTGAGTTCGTTGTATACAAAACAACCGAACTCCAACATATTACCAGTTGTTAACAATTTGGTCTTGGGCTTGTTGGATTGGAGGGATAGCTTACCAACATTTTTACAATGCGACTTTTCAGCTTCTGATATCACAATCTCAAGATTGGTAGTCAACATGATGACCGAATACTTTCAAGGAATGAATCTTGCAGTGAGGCCATTGTTATTCCACTTCACTTTATTCCAGCTCAAAAACAACCAAACCTCTAGCAACTACCTTGATCTATCATCATATTCAAAGCAGCTATTGATGTTGTTGAATGCATCATTCCAAGCTTCCATAAACACTATAAGATCATTATGGGCGTTAATGCCAGAAAACATGATTGCATTATTTGGTTATATGGATAGAGAATACCTATTCACATCAACTGCAACCTTGATTCTTTTCAACACTACATTTGGTGTTCATGAGGCAACTGTGGAGCACTTGGATCATGCATTGACCATTTTCACTAAAATGAGAAACTTGGGAAATCATCCTCTGGCTTTAAGAAGACTGCAAATATTGAGATTATTGACAGTTTTGGACTTCAATGGTCAAATGAATGATTTAATCGTGAAGCATGATGATGATATCAGCGTGCCGATACCAAATACAGATGGGATGGTTAAGTCTAGAACTGAAATGGGTGTTAATGATGCCAAACCTATCGGTAAAAATGATACTAAAAAATTCAGTGATAGCATTATCAATAATCTCGACACTACAAATGGCAATAATGATGGTGGTAAAGACACTCAAACTAATATACATGATTCTAAGTTGAACTTTAGTAACTTGGTGTCCAATCCAGCCACGGTAATGACGCCTGAACTGTTCAACGAATACTTGAACATATCAAATGAATTGGAACTAGAGTTGTGGAACGACATAAGTAACCAAGCGATGTGGCTTGGTGGTGGGGATGAAGAGTTGGTGAATTTGCTAGGCACCTCAACCACTACAAACAACAGCACCAATGTTGCTACTAATATTTTGACAGATACTTAGTGCAAGTACATCTGAACCCAACATTAATGTTTCTTCTCCTTTGTCGATTGCAATACATTTAGACATGTCACGTCCTCGATTAGATATCCCGCCTTCTGTTGTGAGCTAATTTGAACAAGAATCAACTAACAAGCAATGAGTGAAGCAATTGTCACTCACAATAGAGCTATTCAAAAAGTGATGAAAAGAAAACAAGTTCATATTTATATTGTTACAGCTTATATTCATTTTTGCTTGTTGTAATCTTTCTGAGCGTATTTTTGATGTTGCTTTTACCTGAGTATCAACTTGGAGGTTATACATAGAGTTTGTAGTAAACCAGCTTTCTGTGTGTGCTCCTTGTGATTACCAACAAGGGTAAATCACAACTCGCCAAAAAAACACCGAGGCATAGTTCAACACTTGAAAAGGTGTTGGGGTGTTATTTTTATATAAAGGATATACAAATATATACAAATATATACACAAACGTACGAATATATACCACTTTTACAGTATGAAAGTCATCATCAAAACACAGTCGCATATAGAGCAAGAGGTGAGGTTTAACGCAACCCGCTCGCTCCCTTACATCCTTCCCTGTCAAATGAAATGTGCGAGAAGGTGAAAAAATTATCTTCCCCGCCAAAATCACTTTTTCTCCGTCCCTTTCTTTCAGCCTGTTGCTTTTTCTTGCACTGCCCACAATTTTCCGCAACTTAACAACAAGAGCCCAGCCATTTGGTTGATTTGGCGTAATTTGTACACATAAATGAAACCTCTTCAGTATTGGTAGACTGCGATCTACCCAATAACTTATCCTTCCATGTTATCCAGGGGAAGAGCAAGTTTAACACAAAAACTTATCAATCTGCTTATTTTCTTCCCCGGGTGGAGCTAAGGACCCTTAAAGGAGTTTTCGCCTGTTATCTTTAATCTTTTGTTTCGCTGGAAAAAAAAAAGAGATTTGACAAGTGACGTCAAAATGCAAATTTTGTAAGGGATGATGTGAGAGGAGCAGGCCCCCAGAGTGGTGTTGAGGTTTATCCTTAGCGCTATAAGGTGACATCTATATAAATCAGATAGATCACTCCACCAATCAATCCATCAACCGAACAAGATATATCAAGCCATTTTCATGAATAACCACTTAACCGCTGATTCACAAGACTCTTTAGATTCAACAAGCCATAATAATCTCAACGTCAATATCGAACAAGCTGTATTACCACTAATCGAGCGCGATGAAACAAAGAAGGACTCTGCCATTGTCAAGATTGATACGGTATCATCGTCTTTTAACAATGCATCGTGCGACAATGAGGTGTTCTACGACGAGGGTAACAAGTTGATTGATGATGATGAGATAGTTGATTTAGAAAGTGGCGAAGTCAAACGGTTGGTGAGGAAGATTGACTGGTGCATTCTCCCGTTCATAGCTGTTTGTTATGTCTTTTATTACGTGGACAAAACCACCTTATCGTACGCTGCTATATTTGGGATCAAGAAGGATCTTGACCTACACGGTACGCAGTATTCATGGTTATCGTCGGCCTTTTATTTTGGCTACTTGATATTTTCCATCCCCTCCAACTACTTTCTTTTGAGGTTTCCGATCTCGAAATACCTTGGTTTGAACGTTTTCTGTTGGGGTGCATTTTTGATGTTACAACTGGCTTGTAAGAATTTCGTATCTTTGGCTTTTGTCCGTGCATTTGGAGGTGCTCTGGAATCTATAGCCGACCCACTGTTCCTAGTCATCACTGCGATGTATTATACGAGTCAAGAGCAACCAATGAAAATTGGAACATGGTATAGTTTCAACGGTTTGGGCATCGCAGTGGGTGGACTATTAGGGTATGCGATTGGCAACATGAATGGTTCATTGCCATCTTGGAAATATGAATTTCTTGTGATTGGTTCATTATGTGCCTCATGGGGGTTGATAGTTTGTTTTCTATTGCCTGATAATCCAATAAGGGCGAAGTGGTTCACTCCCCGCGAAAAGAAATTGATCGCATATAGGATCAGAATGAGTCAAACAGGTATTGAAACAAAGATATGGAAATGGTACCAGGCAAGAGAAACAATGTTAGATCCTAAAACTTATTTTTTCTTCTTTATTGCATTTTTTGGCAATATTCCAAATGGAGGATTCAGTAATTTCGGTACAATCATCATCAGCTCTTTGGGATTTTCAACTTTGGGAACGACATTATTACAAATCCCTTACGGTGCATTTATTTCACTGATGATTTTGATTTGTATCCATCTAAATGATTACTTGTTCACCAAAAAAGGTTTCAGAAATATCAGAACAATCTTGATTGTTTTGTTTATACTACCAAACATTGGAGGTGCCTTTGGATTATACTTCACCCCTGCTGATCGCAAGATTCAAAGGTTGGTTAGTTACTATATGACAGGCTCATACAATGCTTCTTTTGTCATCATTTTGTCTTTGTTCACATCCAACACTTCAGGTCACACCAAAAAAGTGTTGACCAATGCAATCTTGTTCTTGGGAGTCTGTGTTGGTAATATTGCAGGACCTTTTTTTTACAAGGATGCTCAGTATCCAAGGTATAAATTGGGGATCAGTTCACTAATCTTCAGTCATTTTATGGAGCTGATTTTATCTGTTTGTTTGCTGTTTTATTTACGCCAAGAGAATCTGAAGAGGGATAAGGCACAGGAAAGTTTGGGACCAATCACTTTTGAACATGGTTTGGAGGATTTGACAGACACTGAGAATATTAATTTCAGATATGTCTATTGAGACCATAATTGGTGTTTTCTATACATATATATACATTTTTCGATGCCTACGTTTCTATCATTTCTGTTTTTGCCATCATAATCACTCCTTACTATCACAGATACATAAATCTTAGATTACAAGTCAACCTTATACTAGGTGTGTTTGTTTAATTCAGGCTTTCTCCAAATGATATGATGATTTTTTCTGTATACAAAGTATAATGTTAACTTACTTAAATGGAGCAATTGAATTTTTTCCGGAATAAACAGAACAGATGACCTTTCAAACGTATTTACTGTTTCTCAAACTTCTCAAGATCATTGGTAGTAACTTCCTGCTGTTCCTCTTCGCCATTGCCAAAGCTACCCTTCCAACCATTTTCTCGCAAATACTTTTCAAATCTAACATCCTCCATCATTAAATCCTCATCCCTCAAGTGGGGAATACAGAACCATGCAATAACAACACCTATGAAACCCAAGATGGCTGCAATTATAAAAGTCCAACGTTTACCCAAGTTATTTTGAATTGGGGTAAAGCATTGAGTACCAACTGCTGCACCGGCTTTACCAACAGCTGCTGATAAACCATAAAAAGTACCACGTAATGGTGTTGCGTAACATTCACTCGAGGTCAAGCCTAAGGTATCACCTGGACCCAAATTACCGAAACCATTGAAAATACCATAAAAGATAATGAAAAGTGGGATGATCTTACGAAGCTGGTCGTATGCACAGCCGATGATAAGACCAACAACAAGATATCCAGTAAAACCAATGATCATTGTATATTTTCTTCCAATCTTATCAGACAAATATGCCCCGACGAATACCCCTGGTATACAAATGATACCCAACAATAAGTTCCATTCTGCAGTTTTCTTAATTGTGGAGTTTTTGCCCAAGATCGAGGAGATGATGGTCGATGAAAAGATACCATTTGGGAAGGTGACAAAGTCATAGATGAACCAACAACCACAGGTTCCCAATAATCTTTTCCAGTAAAATTTGAACAGCAATAAATATGGAACATTTTTCTTGATGGCCGATTTCTTGTACAATACTGAAGTCAGCATCTTCCATCTAAAATAAAATACAGATAATGGCCATACTATACCCAAACCAAACATTACTCTCCAAACTGTCTCTAAATGATCATTGTTGGAACCGCAGGCCGAGTAAACAATCAAAAAGATCATAAGTGCAAATGGCCCCCCAAGAGAAAGTGGTAAATTGGTAACCATGATGAATACCCCACCTCGTCTTTTTGTCAGTTCGTTTGCCGATTCAGAGGCAGCAGTGGATGAAGCTGGATATTCCCCACCAACACCAAACCCAGTGATACCACGGCAAACGATAAGCATCCAAAACATACCCAATGTGGTGGAACCGTGTGCCAGAGTACACAAGGTGGCACCAATAACGATCAACATCGTTGTCGTCAAGATGGCCCATTTTCTCCCAAAGTAGTCACATGTCAAGCCAACAGTGACTTGGCCCAAGATGGCACCAACGATTAAAGCATTCGAAACTCTTGTCTTCAATGTAGCGTCATAGACGTCTGGATACTCTTTTGCGAAAACCGTGTTCAACATCGTCATCGTGTTGTTTTGGTAGCCATCGCTGATCAACGCAGCACCGGAGCAGATGATGGTGAAGATGTCAGACAGAGACTTCTTTCTGTTGAATCTGTTTGAACGCTCTTCCTTGTCGTATGTGACCTCGCCCGCATTCTCATTGCACGATGAGACCGATTCCTCGCCGGTTACAGAGACCGACTCTTTTACCTCAAGAAGCTCAACTGGTGATTTTGAATCCATTTCGCTTTGCGTTTCTTTTTCGATCTGCTTGCTTGAAAAGAAGATTATTTGCTATGCCGACGTTTACAATTCGCTAGGGATGATCGTCTATATTTATATCAGAGAATACCCATACGGGCCTAAGCTACATTTGGCTTCAACAAGCCTTTCCAGATGTTGTAGCTATTCAAAAGGCACAAGTAACACATCCAACACATGTAACAAATGTAACACATGTAGCACATGGCATAACAATCCTAATATTCCGCAACCATGTGGCCCGCCTCGACTCACTTCACCAATACATTTCGATCTGTGTGAAATTTTAAAATTCAGTCAACCACGTTCCCCTCCTATAACCCTAGACTATCGAATCTATTGTTAGAGGAACACGAACAATCGCAATCAAAAAAGGGAAAATTCAGTGCAAATTCAGTGCAAATTTAGTGCGTCACAAAAGCTTATCATAACTTGGCTTGTTGGTATTAGTCAATGCACGTGTACGGAACAAATCTATAATTGTATTGTGCTCTATACAAGACAAGACGAGAGTGAACATGTACTCAAGTGAAGGAAAAGTAGTTGAAAAGTAGTTGCAAAGTAGTTGAAAAGTATTTGAAAAGTCTAGTTGAAGAAAGTTTTATGCCTGGCGGAAGCGGTTTAGAATTGGTCAAAACACGGCTACCTGAACTCTGGGAAAAGCATTGGTTGGTACGCACGATTGTATAGTCTATCATCAGTTCCACTATTTCTGAACTTCAAACCGGTGATGTCCAATAAATCCTCGTTCAAATCCTCAACCTTGTTGACCCCCAACAACTTCATGGTTCTGACCATCTCTGTTTTCAAGATTTGAATGACTCTCACTGGGCCTTCCTCGCCGTACAGACTCATACTATACAAGAAAGGACGGCCAAGACCAACTGACTTTGCACCGAGGCAAAGGCACTTGACCACATCGCTTCCTCTTGTGACACCACCATCGATCAAAATTTCAATTTTGTCACTCAACCCTTTTTCTTTCAAGACCGGATTGCACTCTGCCAAAACTTCAAGCGGCGGTCTTGAGAAATCCAACTGCCTACCGCCATGGTTCGATAGAATAACAGCACTAACGCCATGCTCTGCAGCTAGGACAACGTCTTCAACCCGTTGCACACCTTTCAATATGATCGGCAATTTCGTCTTGGTTTTGAACACATCGATATCGTCCCACGTCAAGCAGGGACGAACTTCTTCGCTGCTTGTAAACTCGCTCATTTTACCATCTTTGTCCTCGATAATTCTAACCTTGTCATCCTTTTCCCTGTTGCCCAACGCTGCCAAATCAACGTTAATACACACAGCTTTGACATTTTTGCGAAGTTCGTACTTTTGAAATTGTTTTTCCGCGTTCTCGATATCGTCTCTTGAGTAGAAATGTAGTTGACACCATTGGTCCTGATCCTCTGGCACGGTCTCCATGAACTCTTCAAATGGGAAACTCAACTGGTATGGGACCATTTGCACTATTCCTTCTTTGTATGCGGCTTTCTGTAGATTCTTTTCACCATCTGGATGTGCTAATTTTGCACCAGCAAATGCTGTAATGTATATTGGGATCTCGACCTCCGATCCCATAACGGTTGATGAGATATCAACGTTTGTAACCTGGGTCAAAATCTTTGGCCGAAAGAAAATTCTACTGTAGGCGTAATGATTTTCTCTCAACGAGAACTCATCATCTACACCTGTTGCATAGTATGTGTACGATGTCTTTGGCAAAACTTGCTTTGCAACATATTGAAAATCCAACAAGCTGAACATATGACTGATCGGAGGCTTATTTCTAATCCTTTCCCACCTTTCCAAGTCCTCATCCGAGACCTCCTCTGCAAGGTCCTCTTCGGAAAACTCACCTCTCAATTCGCCAATGTAACACTCGGTTGGTAGCCTTTTCCCAATTATGTCAATTGAGTGGATCAATTGAAACAGAGCACTAGCATCCTTTCCAGCATGCCTCATGATCATCTTCACTCCTCCTGGATGATGCGCAAGAAAACTCGTCACATCATAGACCTTACCCTGAATGACTATCCAACAATCGTCTATCGTGTTGTGTTTCTTGACCTCTTCAGGAGTGAATGACTTCTCGCTGTCGCAAGTGATTGGATCCAAAGCCGCAAAGATAAATGACAAAAAAACAGCAGGCAGTAGCGTAGAACTCAATGAAGGCCACAAGAAATTGGAGCCATTATTTCTGTGAGTTTCTTCCGTTGACTTCAAATGAAACTTTCTCGAGCAAATTACCGATCTATGTGATTGGGATTTTGAAAGCACTCTCGGCAAGATTTGAAGTTGTCTTCTTGCAATCATCTCAGTTGGTCTGTTTTTCTTGCTCTATGGACAGATGAGAAAATAAAAAACAAGTATGTTCAAGCTGCTTGACCTGAAATCATTTAATACTGGCTTTACAAGCCTTTGAAAAACAAACTACCCTGGAAAGCTCCAGTTAGATTCTTCATCAAAGTAAGCGAATTCAACTTATGCGCCAGTTTCTCGGA
The DNA here is from genome assembly GCA_003706045.2 of Peterozyma toletana. Taxonomy (NCBI): domain Eukaryota; kingdom Fungi; phylum Ascomycota; class Pichiomycetes; order Alaninales; family Pachysolenaceae; genus Peterozyma; species Peterozyma toletana. The sequence goes on from PPKG02000031.1 coordinate 34,828, forward strand.
TTACCTAATAAACGTTATCTTGCGCTTCAAAATACATTTAGGGAAACACTAGTGTGATCATGATTCATCTGTTCAGCCTATCCTTGCTGGTGTGCCTACCAACAAGCAGAGAATTTGTTCAAAACCATGTATATTCTCGTCTTGAAATGTTTACTGCACTTGCTCCTGTTGTGGGTTGGTTGTCTTTGCTACGTCTTGTCTACAGAAGTTCGATCGTATTGAAAAGGCCTCATTGCAGTTTCCAGTAATAGTGACATGAGCGATCACAGAATATAATGATTTCACCTTTGAATCTTCAGTAAGTCCACTCCACCTTTGTTCACCAAGAGAAGACGAATATAGGCAAACGCTATGGAGAAACCTCTGTATGAGTAGTGCGAGTAGCGTGAGATGCTCATCTTCTCGTCTCAGGAACTAGCCCTGCAATGACTTTCAATCAGTGTCAATCAGTTCTAAGCACAGCTGCTAGTGATATCAATAGACTCGTTTTTGACCCATCCTCTTCAGGTCCACACACAATCGATCCGATCTTCGTTCGACTCACGGCCAGCACTTAAACAACCTGGCCTCTTTTCTCGATATAGTACGTTGGCATCTGCTAAAGCACCAGATGCATACCATCAAAACGGCCAAAAATGCTTTTTCGATATCCGAGCTTTGTTCTTGGTTACCTTATGACTGAAACTTGGAGATTTTCAACCTCTCTTCAACTCTTATTAGCGCGTGTTCTACTCCATTTTCATCAGAAGAACTTGCAACAAAACTCAGAGAGAAACTAGTGATTCTCATGTATCTCGCTCTGGTCAACTGATAGTCTCAATTCCCCCCTTCAACTGATCAATGTATATCTCAATACTCCATCATACTTTCCATTACTATTGCTAAACGCCCCTAAACCTGATTTCCCGAGGATTTTCGACTTTGACACATCAACAAATCTTTAGAAGGAAACACAAAAACCACTAAGCATTTACCTTGAAGAGATGGTTTTCAATGACAGCGGTTAAAACATCCAGGCCATCATTTGAGTGAAAGAAATTTTAGGGTGATTTGTTTTGAACTCAGAATACTTGTGCTCGGAAAAGTTTGAGAAAAAAACCTTTTCAAGTAGATAGTAAGGCAATACAATTCGGTGATCCCTACCACGCTTCCCGTGTGTTCAACTTCAGTCAATTGCAATTCATAATACTCCTCGTTCCATCGAATACACCGAGCTCCATCCAAGGACTTCTTGCTTTTCAAGTTTGTGTGAAAAATTTCTATATCATCGGGTAAGTTTTCATCTCTGCAGTAATGTCATCTCAGAATTTTAAACCGAAGGATTTAGTCCTTTGCAGCATTGGTGGGTTTCCCAAATGGCCTGCCACTGTTATTCCAGAGGATCTTATACCGAAGTCAGTCTTATCATCCAGAAGATCAAAGAAAAGCTTCTGTGTTTGCTTTTTTGACGACGGCTCCTACAGTTTCAGTTTGCCAGATAAAATCTATCCATTGACTGTACGTATGTGTGAAGACAGTCTCAAGAAGCTAGGGAAAAACAAAAAGCACAGCAAAATAAGGAGAGCCTATAGTGATGCTATCAGGGTTGCTCCGAACTTCCTCGACGTGATGCACATATATGAAAACTCCGCTGGTACATCTGCGTACGACGCTGAAGAAGAAGAAGACGAGGAAGAAGCCACAGTGGACAAAGAAGAAGAAGATGAGGAAATTGACTTCCAGGATGCAGAAGTACTGGACAAAGCTCTTCCAAAAAGGACAGCTCCTTCCAGGAGGAAAACACCAGCGCCACTGAAAAGTTCAAAACCTGTAGCACCTGTTGCTGAAATCGGAAAGAAAAGATCCGGCACTAAAAGATCATTGGCTTCAGGAGATAGTCATGCGACCGTTGCAACGAAGAGTAGAAAAGTTGAAGTAAAGGATGAGGGTGAAAAAATCCCAACAGAAGATGCGAATTTCAAGCATATTTGGTCTCTCAGAACGAAACTACAAAGGGGTCTTGTAAGTCGAACTGACCCACCAACACATGATGAATTACAACACTGTGATCAATACCTACTCAAATTGGAACAGATGAAACCAATAATTGGATTTGATTTGTTGAAAAAAACAAAGATCTACAAAGTTCTCAAAGCCGTATTGAGGCTACCTCATCTTGAAAGACCGAACGATTTTAAATTCCACGAGAGATCCAAAGTTTTGTTGGACAATTGGGCCCCTTTGATATTACAAATCAAGCAGGAAAAACCATTCCAAGCTGAACCTCCAGCTGTCACCAAAGAGGAAGACAATGAACCTGAGGTACCAGCAGATGTTGAACTCAATGGAAGGAAAGACTTTGTGTTTACAGACATTCCTATCGATACAACTACTTGATCTCTCCGGTGAATGTTCTCGCTCTACTAAAAAGTTTGTGTTTTTGTTTATCTCAAATCTGAAATAAACGAAGTTGTTAGATGATCATTCCGTTTTTTTCCTCATGTGTTTTGTCAAATTATATACGCTACTCTATATTCTTATTGTATTATCATTAGTATTAGTATTATTATGTTCTTCTTCTTCTTACTATCGCCATGCTGCTGCTGCTGCTACTGATTCCGATAATCAAATAATAAAGGCTATGTTTATCAGCGCAGATGGCCAACAGCATTTCGGGCTGCATTACCATAATTTCTAGCGAAAGCAAAAAAAAAAGAAAATGAGAATACAATATTTTAGCCACCCATTGACAATAGTCTCAGATCCAGTCTTCTGATAAAACAAACTTATACTGTGAATATACTTTTTCGATTAGTACCAGGTGTATTACTTGAAAAATCACTTCAACCTTACTGATCTTTTGCACTTCGAGCATTAGCAGTTATAAGGCTGGGCAGCAATCAAATTGCATATTCGGATCAGTTAAGATCGCAGGCTAAAGAGATATCATACATGTCACAAACTGCTGGACTGTTCAACCCAAGTCGCTTAGGTATAACTGATTTTCAAGTACAAACAGGAGTTCCTTCTTCAACCCTTAGTTACAGAAGTGCCACAACTAGTACCACTTCGGAAACATCAAAAGCAGCTGGTGGAAGTTTTATTGGTAATACCCCATCTTCGGTTTTGTTTATCATTGCATTGGCAGTTGGAGTTGCCATTGCTCTACTATTTGTCTATTTTACAGCCAGGTATTTTGTGAAATCTAGATTCTCCATCTACATACCGTCAAGATACTATGCTGATGACCTTTTGGATTCGGTAGACAATGGCCACGGAGGAAGATACGTACTTGGTGGTGGCTTGGGAAACTACAATAATGTCGACGGTTTCAATGAGTTCGCACTCCAAAGGGAATATGCAGTTTTAATTGCATCGAGAAACAGAAGAAACAGAAGAAGATATCGCAAGAAAAGAAAGTTAACCAAAGATGAAGTTGATACTCTTTTTCCAACAAAAACTTACAATCAATGGATGAATGGAGGAAGAGAAGATGACAACGTCAACAGATCTGGCCTTATTGTTGATGAAACGGTGGTGATGGAAGAGGATGAAGTTGCAGAAGAAGATGAAGTTCACCAAGGAAACGAAGCGGTCTCAAACACCAATCGTGACATCTTGGAGACTGATTCTTGTGCCAATAAAGAAAAGCATGCTTTTGAAATGGATGAGATAGCTGTTTCAGGCCAACTGGCTGATGAAGGTGATGCCAGTAGTAAAGCGAAGAGAGTGACCACCAAAGTCCACTCATTAACCGAGGAAAGTATCGAGAACACTCCACCAGCCGTCACCACCCCATATGAGGATGAGTTACACTTTACATCCGGAACTTGTGCTATTTGTATCGATGAGTTGGAAGATGACGATATAGTTAGAGGGTTAATTTGCGGGCACGTTTTCCACCAAGAGTGTCTTGATCCGTGGTTGATCAACAGAAAAGCTTGTTGTCCTATGTGTAAAAGAGATTATTACATGAAGGACGAGAACGGTGAACAAGTTGATGGTTATGATCAGAATGACAACGAGACCATTGGTGATTTTGAACTCAATGAGCACATGCTTCCAAGACCAATTTCATACCGTGCTCTGGAACTTTTGGCAGCGCTGGATGCGGCGCAAGTACCATCAGCACCACCACTGGATATTAATGAACTGTCTACAAACACTCTGGAAGGGGTCCCTCAAACTCAGGCTCCGGCACACACGAATCCAATGGAGATAAATAACATTGACCTAGTTGGTATCCGCGAAGCTGTTGATGCCAAATTTCCTAGCTACTTCAATATCAGAACGAGACTGTTTTGGAGATTCTTCGGTATTACTCAACAAAATCTTAAAGACTACTTGGTTGTTTCTATTTATGAAAGTAGAAGAATCAAAAGAACTCATGATGAAGGTGCCGACAACGCTGCTACCAACGTTAATGCCCCAGGAAGTGATAACCATGTTGATCCTGTTGCCAATGAAGCCAATGAAGATAGGAGGAGAGAGAGTATTGAGGCAATGGTTTAAATCTCTCAAACTACACATTGCTTGCATGGGCATTTTTATTCATTTATTTGCTACTTTTTTATATCTTTCCTTTTCCCATTTTGGTGCTGTGTCTTTGTATTTCTTTATGACAATTTTTTCAAGTGTGGGTTTTTTGATTTGTTTGTTTGTCTGCTCTTTTTTTGCTTTTTAATATCTTTTATACTTTTTGAGACCTGTAGTTGAAAGACTTTTGCAATTATAGCTTACTTCTTTGTTTTGTTTTGTTATTTCGGTTTCTCAAATCCACTCCAATATTCAGTTTCTTGTGTATTTAAACTGTTCTATTTTCCGTTCTATGAGTTTGGATAAAGAAATTTAACAAACTTTGTAACAGGAAGAATAATTTATAGAAAAGAATGTAAGAGTTGAAAAAATGCGAAAGAAATAAAACAAACTGTTTGACTCGAAAAGGGGACAAAAAGGGGAAATATACACAGTTAAAAGATATAAAATAATACAAGACCAGAATGCATCCACAAAACGGTGAAAACTATGTATTTATTTTCTCCTCAAAGGAAACGAGTAAGAGAATTCAAATCCGAATTGAGTTTCAAAAACACCAAGCCTATTTCTTTACTGTTTCCCATCCCTCAGTATCGGCATCATTGACAGTCAATTTAGCAGCGGCTTGTTCCAACTCAGTCAAATCGACTTCCTTTTGTTGCTTGACTTTTTCCTCTTCATTGTCTTGCTCTTCATCATCATCACCCCCTTCAACGGCCAAAACATCATACAAAGCCTTCTTTTGGGGCTTCTCATCTGACTTATCATCTGGTGATGAAGCAGTTTTAGGATTTTGTTGCTTTGGCTTTCTCTCAGCACGTGGCAATGTTCTGGCAGTTCTAGCAGCTGACCAATCTAAGGAAGGTTCGTCCTTTTTTGGTCTGTCCGGTCTCTCTGTTCTCTCCCTTCTTTCTCTTGGTGGTAATGGACCTCTTTTTGACCAGTCCAATTCTGGTTCTTCTCTTCTTGGTGGTCTATCTGCTCTTTCTGGTCTATCAACTCTTTCTCTAGGTGGCAAAGGACCTCTCTTAGACCAATCTAAATCAGGTTCTTCTCTTCTTGGTGGTCTTTCAGATCTTTCTGGTCTGTCACTTCTTTCAGTTCTTGGAGGCAATGCACCTCTCTTAGACCAATCCAAGTCTGGTTCCTCTCTTCTTGGTGGTCTCTCTGTCCTTTCAAATCTATCGTTGTTTTCTCTTGGTGGTAATGAACCTCTCTTTCCCCAATCCAAATCCGGTTCTTCTCTTCTTTGTCTTGGCTCTCTGAATTCTCTGTCTCTTGAATCTCTTGGATCTCTTGGAGGTAATGGACCAGATCTAGCTGCTGACCAATCAATTTCTGGTTCGTCTCTTCTACCTCCTCTGGCTGAACCCCAATCCATATCATCTCTTGGTGGAGCAGCAACATTTACGTAAACTCTTCTGTCTTTCATACTTGTTAATGATAATTCTAACCCTTCCTCCAATGTTTCTCTTGAAGCAAAAGTGACAAATGCAAAACCTTTTGGTCTATCATTGTTCATTGGATCTAATGGAAGAGCAACTTCCTCGATAACATTTGGATCACATAACAAACCTTTGATAACCCAGTTCAGAACAAAGTCTTCATCAACATCCCAAGGCAAGTTGGAGATTCTGGCTTTATATGGTGGACGATCTGGAATTGGAAACTCTTTTCTTTCACGCTGTGGTCTGTCTTCGTAACCACCGTTACCACCTCTTGAGAACGATGGTGGTGGAAGAGACGATGTGTCGATAGTGTCGAGGGCTGTTCCAAATTGCTTTGGTATAGCTAATGATGAAACATCTAATTCATCGTCGTCAGCCCATGATGATGTACCGAATTGATCATCATTGAGGAAGGAGTTCAAATCCATCTTGATGGCTTTCTTTGGAGGCATGATGAGTGGCTTTTACTTATTGGATATATTCAAATGACAATTCCTGTAATGGACTAAACAAAATAATATTCGAGATAAAGTGATATGATGATCTGACTCGCAAAACTCAATAAATACACAATCAAAGACTCAACTTTACTATATACCACAAACCTTTACAAAATGAAAATTTTTTTGGAGATTTTTTTGTCAAAATGTCGTGTATGTAATCACCAAAGTGTGAAAAGAAGCAAAATGAGACAGGACAAGCAAGACAAGGAGATTGAAGTAATGGAAATGGTCAAGCCAATTGCGAGTGATATGAGACTGTAATGGATTATAGCGTGTTGAAAAGTGTAGCGGCACTTGTGATTAGCTCTATACTAGTGTACCATGCTGTAAAGATTGTGATAGGCTATTTCTTATTCAACATTTCGATTGGGTTTATCAACCCATTTTTGCTAAAAGTACATAATATCAGGATTTCAAATTCCTCAACATTCACAGTTGAGATCAAATCCATCAGGATCAGATTCAATTTAAGGAATGGGAGACTCTTTACGGTTCATGTAGATGGGATGAAATTGGAATTGGATCACTTGCTGTTCCGAGCAGTGGCCGTAAACGAGGCGAATGATGGGAGTCACCAGTTTTTGAATGGGGATTTGAATGAGATCAGTGGCCAGTTCAAACCAGTTTCTTTGCTCCCATCCGAGGAGAAGAAAATTTCACGCTTATTGGTCTCAACTTTAGTACGACGTTTGCCAGGGCTTGAAATAAACTTTCTGTCAACTTCAATAGCTGTAAAGCATACTCCATTATCAATAACCATAGATAGGGTCACTCATACCATCAAGTATGAGTACCCACTGTCTTTTTGCTCGAAGAACAAACTTCAGTTTTTCAGCAAACTTGCCGTAAACTCAATAAAGCTACATTTGGAAGACCAATCGACCGAGGTCAACAACAGTTCGACTATTCATCTTCAAGGCAAGGTTGACCTTGAAGAAGGCTTAATCTCCAGCATTGTCACCAACATCAATTGCTCATCTCTTACTCTCCCTGTATCACAACTATTGAACTCTGCTATTTGCATCAGGTTTTTTCTAGGTAAATTCGGGAATGATAGCGATGAGTTGAAAAATGATCATACGAAAACCGATTCAGAAACAAAACTTCAACAATCGTTTGAAAAAAGACTTCTTTTGATGTCACTGTTTCTTAACATTGTACACAAATACACACTTGATATTAATCATCTAGTTGTTGAAAAGATACCCTTTATAAACTTCAAGGAAGTACTACGAGATTCAACCCCAATATCCCAAGATGATCCCAAAATGATATATTTCACCTTCCAAGTCAAGGCCATAAATATAAGCAACTCCATTTTGTCCCAAAAAGATGTCGGATATGACATAAACTTCAATAAAAATGATTACCCATATAAGTTTATTGTGACAATTGTCCAATTTGGAATGTTTCTAGATCTCAAAAAGGATAAATCAATGACAGAGTTAATAAGTGTTCCGAGTATAACTTTAAGCTGTCTTACGAACATACTTTATCAGACAATAAAAATGATAAGATCCGGAAAAGAGTTCTCGTCTGCAGTCGTCGAATTCAGTTGTTCTGTTACTAATCCTGTTGTCGACATATCAACTGAACATTTGGGTCTATTGGTCTCCAAACTGGTTCTGATATCATACAATCTCAAAATCAAAAAGTATTTCGGCAATTATACAGAATCGATCGGAACCAAAGGTGTTTCTGTTGTTGATTTGTTGTACTATACTCATAGTACGTGGCCACAAGTTGCTGCAAAATTTACTGTTGAACATCCAGTTATGATTTTGAAATATAAAGATGTTGGTCTGTCATCGATTTCGATGGCTGTTCTAGACATATCATCACTTGTTACCGAACTCAGTACCACTAAAAAGATTTCTGTTGAGCAAATGATTTATATAATTGCATCAAATTCAACTGTATCTAATCTTTCCTTATCATTTCTCAAAAGGCTGTATATTGATGATAGATTTGATGATCTCACGGCATTCGATGCTAAAGGATCCAGTTCAAAGGTGGTAACAGTCAACGAACTTAAAATTATGACCGACTTTCAAACATTTCCATTAGTTGCTCTGTCTCTCAAAACTGGTGTTCATGGGGCTTCTGTCAACTTTTCAGAGTTGTCCACTCTTACTGGCTTATGTGACCTACTTTCCGATGTTGATAAAAACGTTTCATATTTGACTCAATCTCAACTACAGAAGCTACTGGATCGAAGAGAAGCCGAAGCTTCTGAAGTAGAAGCTTTGGGGGACAATATTTTTGAGCGGGCACTCTTTGTGCTACCAAAGTGGTTCAAGTCGTTCACTTTCGCTGGTGACCATATTAAGTTCACTTCTGGGTCAAGATCTGTTTTTTTACCCAATGATGTCGTGAGTGCTTCCATTATAGTTGGAGAGAAAGATAATGTGGGGGGCCTTTTGCGGAAAGTGGATCTCACCTTAGCCTCCTTCAAGATACGGTTGACTAATTCCATGTATGCGATTAAAGATATAGATGATTCCAATCTCAAGTCCACAAGTGGAATTTGGAAACTGAAACTCAAGCTGACAAATATCAAATCAAGAGCTTGGACGGAAAATGCTACAGCTGGGGTTATAAATCTGGGCTCATTAACTCCTAGTATGGTGTTCAAGACAGATAGCTTTGAAATGTCTGCAGATCATGTGCGGTCACTTGATTTCAGCAGTGATGAAATGATTGAAAAGTCAGTGGTTGGATTCATCATCAGCGCTGTCATTGGCGACACTCAAATTGAATATTCGTTGGATAATCACTTTTTGATCGCTTCAGCATATCACTTGTTGCTGAACACCTTGTTCAAGCCAATTATTCGCAGATTTCGCGAGCATTCTCAATTGGAAGTTCACGTAAATCATCGTAAACTGATTGTTTCGAAGAAGGAAAGGCTTTTACAGTTACAGAAGCTTTGGAATTTGTTCCAAATCAAAGTAAGTATTCCCTATGTCAACATTTTCTTTGTCGTTAACAATGGTTACTCATTCAAAGTGGATTTATTGAGGGCTGGAATATCTATTATACCTGGAATGCTGATCAATTTGTCTGCAGATATCTTCAGAATTCTAGTCAGATCTCCTGTTTCTCCCAAAAGTTTTGATAGATTGTTTGTCTCTGATGCATCTAGTCTAATGATTAATATTTCCAAAGTCTTTGAAGCAGGTGGAATTGAAGAAGTAGAAGGGTCATTAATTGATGTTGTGAATGGTGGTGCTAGAATCATCATTCCCGATAAATTTATACTGTTCGAGTTTTTTGATGCAATTTCCGTTTTCATTAAGGTCATTAAACAGTTGACTCATTCTCTGTTCACAAATGATCCATATATAATCATTTTTCCAAAAGAACAGAAATCCTTTCTGATACCGAGGATCAATATCAAATCAAACAGGTTCTTGTTCAAGATGGAAGACGACTCTTTCGAGTCAAAATTGAATTCAATTTACCAGTTAGGAATAATAGAACAAAAGTCCAGAACTCAAAAACTCGAAGAGTTTCGAAAAACATATTTAGGTCGGGATGAGCTGGCTATGGAGCTTTTGTTGAATAGCGTCTCAATTAATGATAGTATGGCCTCACCAGCATCATCATCTGGTCAACCTAAATCTGCTCACAGTATCTTTGAACATGAAAAAATAGAAAGAGATGTACGCAGACTACGTGCTCATCTCTCAAAATCCTGGATCAACAATTTCAATAATTATGAGGCTAGAAAAGATGCTATAGTGCACAAAAATCTTAAGTTTATATGGCCATTTTTCAAAAAAGCTGACTGTCCTACCTTGTTCAACAAGAATGTATTCGACTTTCCAGCCAAAACTCCTTTGTTGATGCTTTTGCTGGAAAAAATTGACCTCACGATATCAGCTCCTGATATCAGTGCTTCAGATATACCACAATATATACATGATATAGGAAAGGGAGTTCCATTGGAGACTAAGTACAATCTCTGTGTGCCAATAAAGATTGACTTGAAAGTGGCAGAATTGAGATCGCATATAAGAGAGTATCCCCTACCACTAATATACATTCCCTCTGTAACAAGAGAACAGGCGGCAGCTGTCAAAGGTATTGCAGCAATGTCAATATCAGGAACACTTGTTGTTACGGAGCTGTTAGATAACAGAAAGGAGAATTTTAGAACAATTCTTGTCCCGTTCTTTTCGAGGAAAGCTGAGAAGTTTGACGAATGCTTTGGTATAAAATTGCCCAAATCGATTGCCCCAATCAAGTTTTACAGCGACTTATTCATTAATATCAACTCTAATGAGCCAAGCAAATTCACTTGGGGTCAATCTTATCAACCTGCTTTACAACAGATATTGTTGAATTTTGATAACTTTTCCAAGCCGCCTATAGATCCATCTGAAAAGCTTGGTTTTTGGGATAAAATTCGTGCTGTGGTACATATGCGTGCTAAGATGAAATGGAATAATGACAGCCAGTTGTTGTTCTGTTTTAAAGGTTCAAGAAATCCATATCTGTTATCTGGTGCGGCTGCTGGCTTTAACTTATGCTTCGAAAAAAACGTTTCTTTGTTGATTAACCATAATGATGACCCAAAAGAATTTCTATTAGCCCACGCTGAAGAGGTTTCATTCAAAGTTCCAAACCATCTTTGCCACCCTTTACTAGTATGGTTTAGACGGACATCTCATGCTGCGTTCCTACCACTTTATGAAGACATTGATGCGCTTCCTTCGGTAGGCTACATATTCAACGATATAAACTTGTTCAGCCGGGATATTCAAGAGTTGATAAAAACCATGAAAGAATCGTACACAGAAAAGGTCGTCGTCAGGTTGCAAGGAGAGATTCAATTCAAAGTTGGGTTATGCTTTGAAAGGAATGCCAGAGAATCGGAATCGGAATCGGAATCGGAACCAAATCCTGCTCTGATTAAAACAGCAGAATTCAAGCGTCATTATGATATTCATCTTGTTAATCCTTCATGTATCCAGAATCCTCGACTGCATGATTCATACAAGTCATTCAGAAGTGATTACGCCAACTTATCAATATCTTTGGTGGCAAAACCAAACGGATCTGACCCATCCAGCCACAACAACATTTACCTATCTCCCAAAGTTTTCTCTCATTTTTTCAAATGGTGGAATCTTTTCAACGATAATGTTTCTGTTCCAATTCATCGAGGTAATCTTTTTCATGGGGAAGCTTCTAAAAAGTTTTCTGGTGTGCTAGAAACTTTGCAATTGAAGTTTATGATTGAGTCTTTATATTTATCTCATATTCATAAAAGCACTGTCAAACATTCGAGTGGATCCTGTAACATCAGCGAATATGTTGGATTGAAGGCCAAGATTGACAAATTTTTTGTAGATTTGCATGAACGAAAAGGATTTGTTGTCACCCATAATGATCAGTTAGAAAGAACCAAAAGAGTCGAAAAAATGGGAATGTGTATTGGAGGCGTTGATGTATCTAACATTGACATGAGAGCCTTGATAGGTATTTTTGAGACTTTATCTGAAAATTCTAGTACTTATGAGAGCGAGAATACAGACACTGAAGATGACGAAGACGAAAAGGTTTTCAAAGTATTCACAAATGATGAAGGTTGGAATGATGCAGACGATTTTGTAGAAATTGGATCTTCGTCAGTTAATGGCTCAAATGCATTTGTCAAAATCGTTCCATTCCTATTCACACCCAAGTTCACATATTCGAGAAGAACTGACCACACAAACCTTGAAGATGATGGATCCAAAGATAATGTTCTTGCTCATGATTGCATGTTGGGAAATTATAACTTCAGTGGTTTACACGATGAGATATTGTCCAAAAGACTACAGGTAATTGAAGATTCGAAAAAGGACTCTTTGTCAAGCGATCTTTTAGAGCAATTGATCGTTTCAAGTAAAATATTGAACGAGAGACTTTCAGACACCACGAATGACTCCAATGATGATTTGAGCACAATCTCTAAAAATGAAGAGTTTTCTAACAAATTTTTTGTACATCACATGAAATTGAAGTGGAACAAGCAAACACGCGATTATGTTTACAAATACTTTGACTCGATTGGAATGAAAAGGGCTATGAATCATTATTTGTCGTACGCCTCGGTAGCTGCAGTTGAGGAAATTTTAAAGAAACAGGAAAAATGGAATTTTGACAATGAAGAGTTGAATCAACCAGCTTACTCTATTGATAATGAGTCTTGTAAAGATAGATTAGAACACTTTGACGAGGATTTGAGATCAGTTTTTGAGAGCCTTTCAACATCGGATGATTATTTGATAAAATTTATCACTCCGCAAATACAATTAAGCACAAATGACGATAAAAGCGATGCTTGTATATTAGTTCTTTCTCCGGATATAAATTTGAAGATTGTTTCTGTTAAGAGCAAAAGTTCAATTTCCGTTGCTGATAAAACTGTTAACGGTCCCAAAAACGAAGAATTGCCTCTGTATTTCAAAAAAGTTGAAGTGAGATATGGTGCAATATTATCAAATGCCAAAATTTTCGTGATTTTCAAGAATGAGATAACAGGCCAAGGTGAACCAACAACGATCAACTACTCCCTTTTACCATTTTTTGTGACTGACGGGTATGGATCACATGGTCCATGGCCGCCTTGGATTGGATTAGAGATTTCGTACTATGATTTTGATCAATTGAAAGCACACTATTGGTTGAAGGATAGTGTGTTACTTCAAAATACTACGATTTCTTTCCGCTATGACAAAGTAGACACGTTGAGCAGCAAGGGTGAGTTGATGAAGTTTGGAAAGGATAGAGATCTTTTGAAAGTAGAAGTTCCAAAAGTTACAACATCTTGTGACTCAAGACAGTTTTATGCATTTTATGATTTAGTCATGTCGTTGTTATTGTACAAGAAACCAAAATCCTTGAGTACTAAAGTTGAAAAAGATGTTATGCTTGATATTCAACAAGATTTCAACTCAATTTCTGGCGGAATCAAAAGTTTGCAAGAATATTATAAATCATTAGATTTTATTTCAAACAGTTTCACATATCGAAGAGATATTCTAAACGAGGATGAAAAGGTTGAAATGGCAATCATCAAAGACGCTCTCACAACAATCATGAATGAACTTCTTGTGTCGATGAAAGTTGTCAGTAGTGGTAGATCAAGCGGAGAGTTTCTTGTGGAATGGTGTATACGGACGGACGAGTTGTTGTTACATGTACTTGATGAAAATAGAACACCATTTATTGATGTTGGTATTCTCAAGGGAACTTTCAAGAGAATACAAGAGCCAAGTGGTATCAACTATAACACTTTAGAGATAAAGGATATGGATGCATTGACTTTGGGTGAAAACTTGAGGTTTCCAAATCTTCTCACTGCTTATGAAACAGATAAGCATATGCTTGATAATGACAATTTTGTAGTTGCTCAATGGACAATGGGTAGACCAGTAGGTGGTATCAAGTTTATCAAATCTTTCAATATGTCATTACAACCTATAAAGCTTGCTCTTGAACAAGAAACTGGGGAAAAAATATTTGACTATATTTTTCCTAGAGACTTTGAAAGTAAAGAAAGAAAAAGTTTCATTGCATTGAATAATGAGATTGATAGACAATCAACCAAAACTGAAACTGAGGAGTTTCTCAGTAGAGTTAAAACTTCATCAAGTTCGAAGAGAAAAAAGTCACAATCGAAGGAAGATTCTGAAGAGGAGGATGAATATGAAGAAAAAGAGTTCGATAAGACAGAGCAGTCAACAAAAAGATTCACAAGATTGAGGAAAATATTCAGTGATAAGAAAAATTCGTCTTCATCGATAAGCTCGTCAGACTCAACAACCCTTTCAACTATGGATGAGGACGAAACTGATCACTCGATATATACAGATTCAGAAACAGATGATCTGGATGAGGAGCTAGATGGTCTGGATGATTGCCGTCAATTGATGATACATAGAGCATCAAAGACAATATCAATTCAAGACTTCAAGATCGATCAATTGTTTGTTTCTTTAAGCTTCAAAAGCCAAAGAACCACCAACGTAGTGAGACTTTTGAACATGAATGATTTGGAGTTGAAAATCAGACGTATTGAAGTGAAAAACAAAATTTGGGATAATAAAGAAATCGCAAACTACGTAAAGAATATTATCATTAGAGAAGCTTTGAAGAACACCAAAACTATAATCGGGAATAAACTCACCCGTCATACAAGTGTTCAAAGAGTTCCCTTACAGAAAAAGATTTCAAGTTATAGTCAATATTTAAATGAGAAAGACGACGACAAATAAGACAATCAATTTTGACTGTTGCTCTAAGGCATCTTTCTGTAGAATTTTTTACCCATTTTCTTTCTTTAATTATAGAACTGATTGGAATTTGAAACAAAAACAAAATATAGACAAACCATTATAAAACCTAAAAAATATATTTTAAAAATTGCATTTTATCTGACAAAATAACCCCTATAAAAAAGAATTAACAACCATTGAAAGCAACTTGTAAAATAGATCCACTTAAGCTTCTAAAGCTAATCTACCCTTTGGATTGGTGATTCTTAAACCTAAAGCCTTGGCACGAGCCAAGATTTCAACTCTGTTTCTTGATGAGATGTTGTGGGCGATTTCACCAGCGTAAGTCTTGGTGTGCATGGTTAAAACTTCCAAATCCTTCAAGTTGTTGACCAAGAAGACCTTGTGACCTGACTTGATCATATGTTTAGTCTTGTTGTTTGAACCGTAACCGATCTTTGGTTGGGAAATGGTACCTCTGAATCTTCTTCTGACACATGAATCAATACCCTTTTGTTTTCTCCAGTTTTCAGCGACACGGTGGTATCTGTCTGAATGATGACGCTTGAACTTCTTTGAGTGCTTCTTGACAATCTTTGGGTGTGGTAAAGCTGGAGCCATCTGGTAGTTACAATAAAAATGAAAATTGTTAGTAAATGAAAAAACTTGGTCGTGAGACAAATAGATGTATGTACAGTGAAAGAAGTACTGGAAAATCATGAAGGTATGTTGAGATAGTTGAGCTCTCTCAAGAGAAGATACATATTCAACTTGATAAAAGTACTGTTATGCGATGAGCAAACGCACCATTTTTGATCGACGTACTACACACTCAATGTGAAAGAGTCTGGTATCGTTGTTGAACTGTACTGCCCAAGTGTGATATTTGTACCAAGCAATGCTGAAGGTTATGATCTAACTGCAACCATTATACGCCTAACCTGAAACTTCCGCTTCTGTTGCAATGACTACAAAGATCAACATGAAACAAGGTTCCAAAACCTCTTCGGTGACGACTTCTCTTTCCACATATTGTCTTTGATTGTTGTCTTGATGATTCTGACATCCCATGTTTCGAATCTCTTACTCTTCTTGACTATCACGAAATTTTCACATAACCTTTGGTCTCTATAATGATGTCTGCTTTCCACTTCTTCTTCTCTTTCTTTCTTTCAGATACACATGTCTATCCATCTATTAGATACATCGTCTACATACTTTGAATGATTGATACTTAGATATACCTCTATAAAGAAAGATTCTTGATATATTGCAACTCTGTGACTTTTGTATATATTGGAAATTTTCCACAATCCTACACACTGAGTGAGAATTAACGATTGCAAGGTTTGCCATAGTTAAGAGGAAAAAAAAAAGAAAACGGAAAAAAGTTGCTGACTGCCAAAACCGTTTCCTAATTGGGAAAGCAAAGTGTCAACAGCCCAAGTCTTGGAAACGAGAAAAACAAACACAGTCACAAAGGCAAAATTAGGGCTCAGCTCCATTTTGAAGCCCTATCTTGTGTCACATGTACACAATGGGGCTGTAAGATTGCTTTTAAATCAATGCACCATGTATTTTCTGTCAGGATTTTGTGATAACAGGCATCAATGAAGCATGGAAACAGAGAGAGGCATAACCGGTTCCGTAGAGAAGAGAACAAGAGTCCAATTTCAGTTGCTACAAAGAGATATCGGTAGTTAGGAACATACAATGCCAGGGGCTGTGATGAACGGGAGAAATCAAGAACAACCAACACCGCAAGATGAGTCTTCGAGCACAAACACGTACTACTACATCGACAGAAATGGTGAGTGCAACTGAGTTTATTTTGTGTCAAGGGCATCGCCGAGGTGTGTACTAACAGAGCATTGCTTGGAACGTAGAATCATACGAGCCTCTTCTACCGTCGCCACAATCAGACCTCATATCGCTTTACGGGCTAGACGATATCTCCAAGTCTGTGCAGAGAGTCAACCCAGATGGCTCAAAAGGCGTCAAGCTACGTAAATCGTACAAAAACCACATTTTGGACTTGCCGGGGAAACACCAGATCCCAAAGGACAAGAACCTCTCGATGTTGATCTTCAGGCCGATCGAGCAGCAGCAGGCGATGGAGATCAAGCAGGTGGACGAGGCGTACTTGAGCAAGTGCCTCAACTTCGAAAAGAGTCCAATCAATGGTATACCTGGGTTCGACGTGTCCAACTTGGGGATGGATGACCGCAATATCAACGAGAGCGATAATGACAGGAAAAAGAGGAGGAAGAACGGCGGCGCTGACGCCAATGGAGATGCAAAGAGAAGGCACCTTGATTAACCAGGCCCTGAGTGTAGGCCCAGCATGGCAACACGAAACAAAAACACGTCGATCGTTTCGTCTTTTAAATTCCAAAAAGTCGTCTGATTTCTACAGCGGATTGAGTGAAACAGAGGATCGACCCCAAAACAGCTGCTGCTGTAGCTGTAGCCATAGCGATCGGTATATGACCAATTCAAAACGGAACATATCCGATTGGCCTTTCAATGTGCTGGCGTGGCACCCCAAACTCAAACTCAAACTCAAAATCAAACCAAATCAAATAAAACCAAATCAAAAATAAATATAAATATAAATAGTTGAAACATGAGTTGTATTTGTAAACCTTAGCTCATGGGCGCCATGGCCCATGTCGTAGATCTGTAATGGATGCATTGCTCCACCGCCCACTTCTTTGCCTCCTGTTGCCTCCTCTTCCCTTCTCTTCCCTCCGCTTCCCTCCACTAACACTGCCATACCTACCACACACCAATATTCACCGCTTACTTATCGCTTACGTAACACGCCCGTCAAAAAATATATGATCCCACAATAGCAACTCAAAAAGTGGTTCAACTTTTGTTGCTTAATAATATTCCTCTCACTATTCTGCTCATCTCAAATTCTGACCAATAGCATTATCTCTAATTCAATGAAGCACTCCCAATCTGCACACATCAAAGAGGGGCCCCTCCCGCAAGTCGAGGTACAAACGCTTCATGTTGTGTTACGTGAGGGGAAGAGAAGGCAAAGTGTATCCATGTTCCCCCCTTGGTCAAATTGGCGTTGCACGATATTATTTTATTACTTTTCCCATATTTCGAGTTTTTTTGATTCCCCAACCTATAGATCCATATATAAAGATGCCCATAAGCTTGTCTGAGTTTGTAGTGGTGGTTCTGTTGTCGAGTGTGATAGAAGTGCATCCATTTCTCTCCACTAAGAAAAAAAAGCAAAGGTCTGCTCCACCCCTCGTGCTAGCTCCCACCACACCAGACTGTTATTATCGGTACTCCCAGCCCCAGCCAATAGATGTTGTTGTCGATGTACAGACAAAAACCTGTTTTGTTGTTGACCAGGCGGTTATTCTCGTCGGTCAACAACGAAACCAACAACTCAGCAATAGCGATATACCAGGACCTCTTGTCCATAAGCTCTGACCAGACCATAAGCGCCGGGTTGAAGCGCCAGTTGATCAAGGGAATGTTTGCGACCCACGAGATCGAGGACATTTCCAACCCTACGTTCATGCGGTTGAACAGGATGATCAGGCAAGACCCGAACCTTATGGACGAGCAGAAACTCGACCTTGTGTACAACTTGAACTCGAACGTGAAGTTGTTCACCGACAGGCAGTTGCCAAGGCGTGAGAGGGGCATGGGCTCGCGGTTGGTCCGCATGGTCCAGTTCAAGAGTTTTGTGGGCGGCAGTGGCAGTGGTGGGGTTTTTAGCAGGAAGCTGGGCAACAGCGAGAAGATCAATGGTCCGACATTGGTGAAGACGTTTGCCGCGACCGTTGGAATGGCCATGGGGATATGGGCCGTGGTGGTGCTATTGTGAAATCCATGAGCTTGCAGCTTTTGGTGTGTTATCGTTCAAGAAGATGTTTATCTACTCTATTTATCTGTGAGGTATATTTTCGTTGGTGTGATGGAGCTATCAAGGAGCAAAAGAGAAAGAAGAAAAAAGAAGAAAAAAGAAGACGACATGTTTGGAATCGTTCAGACACTAGGAGGCTTTTGCTAGTCTTTACTTGTCATCATTTTGCTCATCTGCAATAACATGCTCTTTTGTCATTTCATCATCATCATCGTCATCGTCCAATTTTTTGAATCGGCCTCGCTTATTTATTCACCCATCTATTTATCTATTTATTTATTTATCACAACCGGATTCCCGGTTGTAAACCTATTTATTGAAAACCAAGTTAGCTCTCAGAGATAAGGATGGCTGATTGAGGTTCTGTCAGGGGCGTGGGGGAAGGCTCAACCTTTCGCTGCTCTTCTGGTACGTTGCTCCATCATTCTCTTTTCTTTTTTGCTGCAACTTGGATTATTTATGCTCATGACTGTTATGACCAAATCTATTTTACTTCCTTCTTATTTATTATCAACTTTTTTTTCTCTATTCTTTCCAAACACCTCACCATTTGAGTTTTTGTCTTTTGAGAAAAAAGATTTCCCTTCATCTCTCTCCTCCCCCCCTCTCCCCATTTGATTGCTGTTGTCGTGCTAGGCTTGTTGAACAAGCCTTTTCCTTCTGAAATCCCCATCACTCTATAGTTTTTGTTTAGTTTAGTAATATTTTTTTAATTGATCAGATCAATAAACGTACTGTTTTTTCATACTCTCGGCCATGCTGCCCCATTCCACCCCCACATTCTTGATAAGGGAGCTATTCTCCTCTTATCTAAGGTGAAGCTTTTGATGTATGACTTCTTCATTGAGTAATTTTTGGATTTTGTCATATATTTCCCTTTTTGGTCTTTAGTTTTTCTAAATCTTTTTTCTACATTTCAGCTCTTGACTTTTCAACTTTCTCAACTTTAAGGTGTTACAGGCAAAAAAAAAACCCTACATTATCACATTTATCACATCTATCACATCTATCACATCTATCACATCTATCACATCTATCACACTACGATAATATATAAGCCAGACTGAATTTGCTCTCGATATGGAATTGATTTCATCTTCCCAATTGACTGACTCGTCATCAAAAGATTATATTACAAGATGCGCATTTCCCAATTGTAATTCAAGAATAATCGCATCATCAGGCCTATCGAAGGTTTTTCTTAAAAATCCACCAAATTTGTTAAAACTACAAAAAAATTCCAAAACCTTACACGATTTCTTCAAAATTGATGATGTTTGGTCATTTGACAACATCTCGGTATCCAAGAAGCCAATTGATTCCGATTTCAAGGTTGTGGATATTGTGAACGGTGACGAAAAAAAGCTGTTGGTTGTTGAGAGGTTCTTGATATGTTCCGATTGTGATCGAGGCCCGATTGGTATTGCTGGATTCGTTGTTGGTGACGGAGAGTCATTGGCCAATACCGCCGATAGAGACGTCAAGGAGTTAACCTACTTCTTGAGTTGTGACAGCGTAAAATATCAACTTATAGAATAAGTGATGTTGCCGCTGTGTGCTGCGTTCTGTTCCAGCTCTCAATAAACATCTTGGAAAATGTTGACTCGTCTCTGTAATACGTCAATCGAATCACCAACACTTATCTCATAATCAAAGTCTTTTTGCAAGCAGTAGATTCCGAAATAATTATGATAAATATTTCCAACATCACATCTTCTGTATTTCGCCAAAGTTTTGGTGACAGGATAATTTGCGTCCATCGTCGAACCGTTTTCAAAATCAACGTTGGGCAATGTGCACCGAGCACATTTTGTTGTTGTTACAAAATGGTGTGATTTCCCATTCGCATTGTTGATTTTAAATTTAAACCATGTATCTTCATCATGAGGTG
This sequence comes from Peterozyma toletana, assembly GCA_003706045.2. NCBI lineage: Eukaryota > Fungi > Ascomycota > Pichiomycetes > Alaninales > Pachysolenaceae > Peterozyma > Peterozyma toletana. The sequence goes on from PPKG02000031.1 coordinate 55,353, forward strand.
AAATATTATCAACAATAATATTCGGGCGAAATGAGTAGTCCGTAATGTTGAAATTTGTCAACTTTGAGTTCAATCCATCGATCGCTGATTGTGAGAGTAAGAGAAATGGGTAGTAATCTTGGAATTTCGATGTTATTTCATTGGATACCTCGCTAACGCCTGTTTTGATCAAATGATGTCCATCTGTGTATATCAACTTGAAATTTTTTGGCAATTTATAAAAATCTGTGAAATTTTTTGGTACATGGTCCGTAAAATCGTATAATTTTGAACTTGAAAGTTGTTTAACTCCCCATGAATCATACTCATATTTGTTAATAACATCATAATCCTCCAACATTGCGTTGTCAATGTCCATTGGTAACTTGAAAAAATCGGTTTCAGAATCCGAGATGGGGTATTTGACGATAAAACTGTTCGATTCCTCGTCACATTCATATTCGATCAATCCCAAGCTCGGATGAGATCTCAAGGTAATTGGCTTGAAAAAGCCCTTCTTCTCGTCAACCTCAACAATTGCATATTGCCTATCATTCTTCAAACCATGAGAATCAATTCCCCACTTGACGACTGATAATGATTTTCCAACTGATTTTATCGGATAGATCAAGATTTTGGAAACCTTACACACTTCATATTCAGGCGAAATTTTAGATTTCAGTAGATAAATGAAGTTTGCCAACTTGATCAACCATTTTGGAGATTTATTTGAATTCAATAGTTCGGTTATTGAGTTGATCTTATAATCATACTTCTTTGAAACCAAAATACTTGATGATTTTAACAAAAGTACAGAAATTGTAGATAGAATTGCTATTGAATAAATCGAGTTCTTGAACATTCTTGGCTTATCTATTGTTACTTCAATTCATTCAAATCAAAAACATATACAACTTATATATGTTGCTCTTCATTTTTCAATTTTTGCGTCTTCTGATAAGGGGTTTATATTTTTATTTTTTCGAAGATACCCAAAATAGGCTACTATTTGCGACACTTACAATCAAACACAGAACCTTCTTCAGCTTACAACTTTGAACCGTTATGGCTCTTGTATATTTCATCATACAGCTGATTCCCCAAATCAACATACAACTTTCCTATTTCATTTGCCTTTGAACTGCTTGCAATTCCATTTAAAGATCTCATATACACACCATGACAGATAACAGAGACCCTATAGAAACCAAACACTTTACCGATTTTCCAAATCCTATTAACAAAGTCATCGAATTTGAAAGCACTTGTCCAAGAGGGACAATCTGTATAATACTTTTTTAGCATCCTTTGAATGAATTCGTCTTTTGAAATTGAGCTTAAAGGTGATCTCACCACAGAATTGTTCAATGCACGATTGATCGTATCAGATGTATCAAATGGTTGTAATAGATTCGCAATATCAAAGATTGGATGCCCAATTGTTGTCAACTCCCAATCCAATATCGATATGATCTTGCAACTTTTTAAGTCAAAGATCAAATTATCCAATTTAAAATCACCATGGATCAAGATTTTCTTTGGATTTTTCAAATCCATCTTGGCCAACCATTTTGAGACCTCTTCAAATCTTGGTATTGGCTTCATCTTGCTGTTTCCCAATGTTTGAAAATTATGAATCTTTGTCAAAGAGTTGACCTGCCGTTTAAAGTAATTTCCCCCATAATCAGGAAATTCAAATTTCAATTTTGATACATCGAGTTTATGAATATTGATCACACTTTTGATTATATTGTTCCAAAGCTTGATCCTATCCGCTTCTTCAATGTCGAACATTGATACATCATGAAATATAGAACCTTTTACGAACTCCATGATGTAGAAGACATAACCCAATTTCTGCTCATCGTTACACAATACGAACATCTTAGCAACCGGAATCTGATCTTCTGAATCGATGGAGTTATTGTATTCATTGATTGCTGATAGAAGATGGAATTCACGCTCTATGTTGTGAGCCTTCTTTGAGGACAACTTTGAGTTCGAGGTAGGTTTCCTTCTCAAAACAAATTTTGAATTGTTGGAATCTTCGATCAAATAAGTTGGATTCGACTGGCCGAATTTGAACTGTTTGATTGAAATGACTGGTAGAGCAATAGTTTCTGATGTGAAAGATGTCAGCTTGACTATTTCATCATTGCTTTTTTCCAAACTCAGTAGAAATGAGTTCAACTTTGTGATGTCCAATTCACTTCTTAACTTCAAATCAATATCATACTCTGTATCAACATATGATGAGAATTGTTTAGACATTATAAAGTATCAGATAGTATCACTTACAATCATCTGGGAAGCCAATGATTTCATTTCACTTTTCCTTTATTCACTTATTTTTATACTGATTTCACAAATTTTTCACAAATTTTCCCCACACACTTACTTATTACCGAAACCTCATCTGAAAATTATGGTGATATGAGTGATGGATATAAAACAGCAACAATTATAACTCGAACACCAATTGAGCACCAACTGAAAAAAGGCATAATGCCTTCTGGATGGCTACAACACTATTTGTATCACAGTCAGGATGTCCATGAATAAACTGTAGCACATAATCGGAAAATTCACAGCAAGATGAACAGGTAGCGTTTATGAAAATTCGTCGAAAGAATAAAAAAGTGAAATTTGAGGATTTTACTTAAGTATAGTTTATTGTTCCTCTCTCGAGCCTAAGATGATAGAGTAGGACTGAAAATTATTGATTGCAGGATGCCTACCACCACCCAAATATTTGCAACCCTCAACTCTTTGGAAAGCCATAGGCTTTTTTTTTAACAGTGGTATTTATTACTCTTCAAAAATTGGTAGTAACATATCAGGGATCGAGAAAACTGGGGATTTTTCAGGTTCTCTTGTTGGAATCACAATCAATGATCAAAGCCTTTTCTTGAACCTATAGTAGGCAAATCTGGTGATGGATGTTTCAGCCAAAATTTGAGCCTGCCATTTGGTCTAAGGTTAGGTTACCCTTTGCCAGTCCTGAAAGAATTCGTTCATACAAGTTTATTCCAAAGTTTTGAAAATATAATTCTCTCTCAAATTTCTCCTATGGATATTCACCTTATGAATTGATAAGCGTATTCCTTGGATGGGTCATTGATCGACTCTGGTTTTCCCCCCCCCCATAGCTGTTAATTTTGATATTTCCACAGTGCTACTAAAATTCGCCCATGATTCCAAATGTAAAGGAACAACTCAATGAGAATTTTGGCTTACCAGAAATACTCTTCAACCCCTTTCTCTTATTAAATAAAGTTGATGAATCTTCTACTCAGCTGTCCAATGTGCGCTTGGATAGATGTATCTCGATTCAAATAAACTCGACTGCTTCAAAAGGCGATATTTTTTGAGCCCAACTCCCTCTATGCATTGAATAGATAGCTTGAATTACTCATTTTCCTTCAATTACAACTAATGGGCCATAAACTCAAGGTAGTTATTTTGCTTGGGTGCAATAGCAGATAATTGAATCCCTCGATTGGGGGAATGTGTTTCTCCCCTTCTATTCTGCTTCACGCCACAATCCTTGATTGATCAGGCAAAAACCGACCAGAAAAATTCCAACTAGTCGAAGACAATAAGACCTAACAAAAAATTAACCAGAACTAGGTGAAACTAATCAACTTTGGCCATTGCTAATCAAAACTAAACACACACAATAAGACATACAATAGGAAGCCCCAATGTTTTTGAGATCAAGGCCGCCCCTAAACTAAAGATGGAAAAAAAAATAATTTTTCACAAAAATGTTAGGAAAAATTGAAAAAAAAATTTATATAGTGTATAGTATATATGTAATTGAGATAAAGTTCTAAGATCTATATTCATTAGCATATTTAAAAGGTTATTAAACTTGAAAAATCAGAAGTCATGGCTACAAGAACTCAAGTATGTATTTTTAATAAGTGTTGAAAGGATCATTATATGTTTCAGGTTCTCATTTTAGCTTGCCAGGCTGATTTGTAAAGCCTGAAATTTTTTTTTCACCTTCTTCAATTTTCCAGCTTTGTACCTCAGATTACTAACTTATAATTGATGCAATGGTATTTCCCACTCAATAGTTTGAAAACTCTAATGAAGTTGGTGTTTTCTCCAAATTAACGAATTCATACTGTCTTGTTGCAGTTGGTGGAAGTGAAAATTTCTATTCTGCATTTGAAGCGGAATTAGGCGATGTCATTCCAATTGCTCACACCACAATTGCCGGGACAAGAATCATTGGTAGAATGACTGCCGGTAACAGACGTGGTTTATTGGTCCCAACACAAACAACAGATCAAGAATTGATGCACTTAAGAAATTGTTTACCTGATTCTGTCAAAATACAAAGAGTTGAAGAAAGATTATCCGCTTTGGGTAACGTCATCTGTTGTAACGATTACGTTGCTTTGGTTCATCCAGATATCGAGAGAGAAACAGAAGAGTTGATCGCCGATGTTTTGGGAGTTGAAGTCTTCAGACAAACCATTGCTGGTAACGTATTGGTTGGTTCATACTGTTCATTGTCAAATCAAGGTGGTTTGGTCCATCCAACAACATCAGTTCAAGACCAAGAGGAGCTTTCGTCGTTGTTGCAAGTCCCATTGGTTGCTGGTACCATCAACCGTGGTTCAGCCGTTGTTGGTGCTGGTATGGTTGTCAACGATTGGTTGGCTGTTGCCGGTTTGGACACAACTGCTCCTGAATTATCCGTTATCGAGAGTATATTTAGATTACAAGATGCTCAACCGGATGCCATCTCAGGTAACTTGCGTGACACCATTATCGAAACTTATTCATAATTGCATGAAAACAAAAAGATTTGGAAAAATAGCAAAAAGAAAATGAGAAAAAAGAAGTTTGCCTTACATCCTCTTTTCTGTCTCTTTCAACCTCACCATCTGCTTCTTTTTTCTCTTCAATAACGGTAATTGAAGCCTTCTCTTCTTCTTCTCTCTTCTGTAACGTTATAGTTTTTTTTTTTTTTTTTTTTTCTTCATTTTCTCGGGATCTTTTTTGTTTTTTCTTGTATTTCTTTGGTTAGTAATTTTGGTATATCAATTAGTAATTCAGTCATTAATATTGTTAGCTGTGAATCCCTTTAAGTGCCTATCTATCTCCTTCTTGTTGTGATAACACCACTTGAGACTTTTTTGCTGGTCCATTTCCCTTTACCGCTTATGTAAGCGCAACCAATGGCAAATTGAACGCAAAACAAAAGAAATTTCTAGAGAAAGATGGGCCAACTGGAGCAGCAAAAAACTCGCAAAGAACCATATATAAATGAGACGGGATCTCATTGATTGATTGATTCCTAGTTATCTTTTACATCATCATAGTCTACTTATTAGTCAAGAATAACCAACAGTTTTCAATCACTCAAACACATAATATATTTCGAAATGCCTTGCTCTTGTGAATCAACATCAAACTGCACATGCCAATCAGGTTCGTGTGCCTGCGCTTCGTGCTCAACAAAGCAAACAAAGATGAGCTTGAGAAACTACTCAGAACCACCAAAGACATGTTCGTGTGGTTCCTCCTCAAAGGACTGTACATGTTCCAGCGGTTCATGTGCCTGTGCTGACTGCAAATAATTGCACTGATAGCCAGTCCAGCAGCTATGTTTATGGGGAAAAAATGAAGGATGGTGCCCTCTTTGAAAGACTCTGAAAGAGCTTTGAGGTTTTAGCTTTTTATTCCATTATCGGGGTTTCAATTTTATTTAGTTTCGTTTAACACCAAATATATGCTTATTTTTTAATTATGATAATCCAAGCTGTAAACAGCGAACACTGTATCAACAATCGACTCCTACTCTCTCCGTTTCTAGTGGGCGCTTGAGCTGGGTGAGCTTACACTTGAACCCCGGATGGGAGAAAATACACGACTTTAAATTTGACAAATAGAATGCATGGGTGTAATGGTGTATAGGTGCTCAATAACGTAAGTGTATGGGTGCATCATTCTAAATGTATGCATGGGTGTAGTGAAGCCACTGTGATTGCACACTCTCTTTATTGAACCTTGTAGATCTGTGAGTAACGCTATAACCATGAAGAATACACATAGCGAGAGACTTTTTGATTGATTATGAAGAGGCTCTGAGATAATCTGGTGCCTAATAAATCACCTATTTTCCATATATAAAGGTCAATGTTAATTGCCATTCCTATCTTAGGTTTCAGTGATTTTCAGTGATTTTCACCCGAGAGCGTGTATTTATCGGTATTTGGAAAAATCAACAAAAAGCGTCAAAAAGTGTAAGTTGAAACCCGAAAGAATCAGAAAAACGGTCGACTAATTGTTTTGAAAGTTGAAGAGAGAATCAAACCAACTAATTGAAATAGCAGCAAGTGTGATTCAAGGTAGGAATATAAGCTATGGATTTCTATGGGTACGTATAATTGAGAGTGGCAGTTTTGAAGAGGAAGTGGAAAGATCAAAAAGAACTCAAGTTCTGGTCATGAGCTAACATTCACACATATCTATAGAGTAAACCGAGGTACGATTCGCTCAATTGCGTTGCAAAAGCTTTCCAAACTATCTCTTTTGGAGAAAAAAAGTGACAACGACCAGTCATCGATATTGAATAAGTTCACTAGAAATCTTTCGATTGCAAAATCAACTAGTGATGTTTCATCGGTTCCAATGTCCAAGAAAGAACTGGAGTTGCTATTATGCTTATCACGGTGCTGTTCAATTGTTGAAGATCAGCAAAAGGCTGAGTTGTTGTTGAAAAATTTGAAACCCTATTTTTTGGAAATTTACAAACAGAGGTTTGGTAATAATTTGATCGACGGATACATCAACAGTTTGGACCAAGTCACCAATCCATGGGATTTCTTGACCAAAAATTTGACAGACGGTTTGGCCTCCCTAGCTTTGAGGTTTGAAACTTTGAATGAAGAGGTTATAGAAATTTTCAAGAGCTACTTGTTCAAATTCGAAGAAAACAAAATTGATGTCGAATATGTCAACTATTTCTCATTATATGGCTTCTTGAAATCATTATCTGAGAACCCTTTAATTTTTCAAAACAAAAAAGGTTTGAAATTTTTGGTTGAATTAATATCTGTCTTTGAGATCAAAGATAACAATAATCTGATATTGTTGAAAATTGAGGAGATTTCTCAAACTCAATATGGTCTAGCCCAATTATTTTTCAATCAGTATATCGAATTGGGTATTGAATTTTCAAGTTTGATGTTTTTGAATGTTATTCAACAGTTAACAACAAGGTTTTTCAGTTTAATCTGCCAAAGCACTTCCGATAAAGATGATTTAATTGAATTTTTGATGCAAAGAAAAATTGATCTCCAAAACAAAGAGGAAGGAAGCAACCTATCAGAGGATGGCTCATATTTTTCAATTGTTGAATCGACCAACGATTTGAAAATCGATGATGGAATTGTTTATCAGGATGATATTTTCCAATTCTCTGAAGAGTTGACCTCCATAATCACTCATTTGTCACTGAATTCATTATCACTCTTGGAAATACTGAACGGCTCATCTAATTTGATCAACTTGTCCTCTGAAGTCCGCATTAATTTGGCGTATAACACGAAAGCTTTTGCACTACAAAGTTTCAGCTTGATGAGGTATCAGGACAATTCAGTCATATCTGATGATGAACTTTTACCATTATTGTCAAATTTCAACCCTTCAATGATTGATGACAAGTTTTTAACGACGTTGATCTCGTTTTGTTCATTGTGTTGTACTGATGCATCAAGTTCAACAAATATCAACGGTATCGGTACATATCTTATAGATGCTTTCCCATCGTTAATTTCCATGCCACATTTATCATTGACTACGGCAAAAAAATGTTCGAAGTCATTGGCCTATGCACTAAGATTTGTCAATCAGGATAACGTTATTGGCACAATCTATTCAATCATCAATGTGGTTACAGCTGGTTCAAATGGATTGCCTGTCATTCCTTCATTAATATCAACTAGATTGAGAAACAACACTTCTACGATTTTGGATGATAATATATCGGAACAGTATTTGACTTCTCCAAATAGTAGATCTGCTTCGATGAATTCAGTTTTTGACCAATCATTGTCAGATTCCCAATTGATAGAGTATTGTAGACCAATTGTGGAAAATATCATTCAATGTTCTATCGAAATAGTTTCCAACTATCAGGATTCTCAAATCACATCATTGATTATTATGCTTTTACAACAAAAATTGACACAATCTGATTATTTCTTTGTTTTGATTGTCAATGGACTAGCAAGATGTTCTGTTCATGGCCAAGAACGAGAATTCATTTCCGTCTTGAAGTTGTTAAATGATGCATCCGATGTTTCTACGAAAACTAAAAAGAGCAAAGAGATTTCAAATTCAATCACCGATGCAAGGATTGCCATTGCAAAAGAGTTATACTCCTCAGAACTGGGTATTATTGATTCTCAATTATATGAAATATATTTAAACCATTTGTTATTGGGTATTGTGTCAAAGGGTGATGTTCAAAAAGATGAACATCATAGAAGTCATACAGAAATATCAGAAGTTGGGGTCATTATAAAACAATTTTTGAAACCTTTGTCTTTGCTTTTACCAGAGGTGGAGTCAAACAAACCTTTAATTCCAACCAATTCTACAACGGTTGAACTTTTCAAGAATATGTGGTATAATCTTGTTGTTCATGGCTACAGTTTGAAATCCAAGGTCGTTCTTGAATCCAAATTATACTTGGAAAGAATAGCGTACAGTTCGCCAGCACTAGCATCAGAATCATCATGGAATAGGACTGAAACTTCACTAGAATTGAATGCTGTGTTACGTCGTGGTTCTTCTACACATAATATCAAGGCTCAGACTGATTTTGTGGGAGATTTATTTGGTACTTCACTGATGAATTTGAGGTCAATGTCCAACTCTAAACTAATGTTTCTAGCAGCTACTGGTTTGCTAGAAACTTTGCGTGTGAGATGTGGTGACTGCCATACAATTTTAACCTACTTCAGTGATCCAACGATCAAAATATCAGAAGTTGAAAATTATATTGGTAATATGGCTCTTAGAAATGTTAAGCAATTTATTGAATTAGTTAATCTTGGTGGAAACGAAAAATTCTTCTCGGACAACATCGCTCATCAGTTGAAAGAGATGTTGGTATTATGTTGTCACGTCGATGAAGAATTGCAAAATGCTTCTTTCCAATGCTCCGATCTCTTGATTAAGTTGATCCCATCTTCTTTATGCCATAGAGAGAGTTTGTTTGTATTGTTGGATTTATTGTCAGTGGTATTTCAAAGTATTGTCGACTTAGATACTAATCAGTATGAACCAAAGTTTGAATACACCCTTCCAACATCATCAACTAAGGTCACATTATCTGCTTCTTTATCTTGGAGAAAGAGAACTTTGAAGTGGTTGCATCAATCTGCAAAGACATGGCTTGAAATTGCATTATTGAAATGTAATATGGACTTGAAAGCATTGTTACAAGCTTACATCACATCCGCTAATAGAAAGTTCAAAAAGATGAGTGAAGTCCAACTTGGTATCTCCTTCGCTTTAGAAATTGGCTCTAGTATCTCATCAGCTGATAGAGAGTTATCGAATCTATCTCGCGAAGAATTGGGTAACATCAGTGAGATTAATACTGTATCAGGATTTTTATCACAGTTTAGTTGGACCAGTAATTACAGAAATGACTTCCTTCAAAAAATCAATAGCCATATTAATGATACAAACACGATAACAGAGAGTATTCACCATCAGTTGAACGCATTAGAACTGAAGATCGAAGGTAACCATCATGTAAAATATGAGGATTTGGTTGAAGTATTGGAAAACGTTTCCGGATTCATTATCCTTTCACAAGAGGAGTCGCTGAATAAGGGCTATATGGTAAGCAAATTGGTTTCAATTCCGTTCAAAATATTCACTTCGGATTCCATCAAGTTAGGTGTCAGCCTTTGGTTAACGATCATTAAGGAATGCCCTTCAATGTCTGGATCATTGGTCGCTGATATTGCTTACGAATGGGAACTTTCAATAAAGCAAAGAAAGGGTCTATTTTCTACCAAATTGGATACTCCATATCCTGAATATTGTCATATGGATTACTTACCGTCAGATAAGGAAAAGATTAACCAGTTATCTAAAACTCTCAGTAAGACTATTGTTCAACCACACTTGCAAATAATGAATTTTTTCAACGATCACTTCCAAAGTAATAAGTTCAAAAGTTCTCACATATTGAAACTTTTGATAAGAGTGACATTGGTTGGTTTGAAGAAGACACCTGAAGCAAGTTTGCACCCATTCGCTAGAATTCCAAGGTTTTATCTTATTAAATTGGCTTTGAACATTCATGCCAAAGTCCCTCACGTTTTCACGTTCGATTTACAAAACTCATTATTGGATGCCGGGTTGGATTACTTCAAGGCAAGGTCCACTTTTCCATTCGGTGGTAATAGATTGAAGCATAACTCTGACTCTGATTTATTAGTAGAGGTTATTGTTCAACTTCGTCGGTTAAAAACTTACAAGACATTGGTAAACAAGCAAGCTTTGTTAATGGTTTTTTTGGACAATGAACTAAACATGATGTCATGTTGGTTGAATCCATTGAATCCTGTTGATACTTCTGGTAAATTTTACCAATCCTCGATCAATGATTCGTTGTTGGAAACTGCTTATCATATTGATCCGATATTGGCTATAAACTTAGTGGAACGTTTTAACCTGACTTCAATGCATTCAAGCTTGATAAAGCTATTGAGCAGTCAGCCATTACTGGCATGTCATCGCCCAGAACTGCTCAAGTATTTGGTTAATTCATCTTCAGGAAATAAGAACCTGTATCAAATTCTTTTCTGGGAATCCGTTTCGGTCATCGATTGTATTACTTTGTTGACAAAATTCCCAACGAACCCATACATTGTTCAATTCAGTTTTAGAGCGTTGGAAAGTTTTGATGTTAATTTGACGTTTTTTTACGTACCACAGATAGTTCAATCATTGAGACATGATGGTGGTGGATATATCGAAAGATTCATTTTAGAAACTGCTCAGGTATCCCAATTGTTTGCTCATCAAATTATCTGGAATATGAAGGCAAATAGCTTTCACGGTGATGATGGTGAAGTTGAAGATTCTTTGAAACCAACGCTAGATCTGATACAACAAGAAATGATCAATTCTTTCGATCTTGCAGATCGTGATTTTTATGACAAGGAGTTTGCTTTCTTCACCAAAGTTACTGACATATCAGGTTTGTTGAAGCCATATATCAAAAAAACAAAAGCTGAAAAGAAAGCAAAGATTGACGAGGAAATGGCAAAAATCAAAGTCGAACAGGGTGTTTATCTACCAAGTAATCCAGATGGTGTCGTTATCGATATTGCAAGGAAATCAGGTAAGCCATTACAATCACACGCCAAAGCACCATTTATGGCAACTTTTAAAATCAGAAAGGAAATTGAGCTGGTTTCAAATGATTTGAGTAACGAGTCCATAGAGATCAAAACACCACAATACGTGGAGAAATGGCTTAGTGCAATTTTCAAAGTTGGTGATGATTGTCGTCAAGACGTTTTGGCTTTACAATTGATTTCGGTTTTCAGAACCATATGGACAGATTCAGGTTTGGACCTTTTTGTTTTTCCATATAGGGTAACTGCAACAGCTCCAGGGTGTGGTGTTATTGATGTCCTACCAAATTCGATATCTCGTGATATGTTAGGGCGTGAAGCTGTCAATGGATTATACCAGTATTTCCTTACAACATTTGGTCCAGAATCATCTATTGAATTTCAACATGCAAGAATGAACTTTGTGAAATCTTTGTCTGCATACTCCATTATTTCGTATCTTTTGCAATTTAAAGATCGTCACAACGGAAATATTATGTATGACTCAGAGGGCCACATTTTACACATTGATTTTGGTTTCATATTCGATATCGTTCCGGGTGGTGTCAAATTTGAACAATCTCCTTTCAAATTGACGAAGGAAATGGTTGATGTTTTGGGGGGAAACCAAAATTCTCAACTGTTCCGTAGTTTTGAGGAATTGTGCGTAAAAGGTTTCTTATCTGCAAGACCTTACATGGACATGATTCTCAAATGTATTCAACCAATGATGGAAAGTGGATTACCTTGCTTCAAACCCTCTACGATGAAAAACTTGAGGGACAGATTTGTTCCCGATAAGACTGAGAAGGAAGCTGCCCTTTTTATGAGAAAATTAATCAAGAAATCATTTGAGAGTCTCGCAACCAAAGGTTATGATGAATTTCAACGTCTTACCAATGGTATCCCTTACTAGTGTTTTTGTGTTCACTTTCTTATTTTGATAGAAAAAATTTATAGAATCTTAAAATATAGAATGATCAATTAAAGAATGTAAATTTTGATGGTTTGGTCAAATGACAGCATTTGAATATCAAAGAAATGAAAAAAAAAAAAATCAAATGTATAGAAAATGAAAAAAGGGAAAACGATTTTGTAGAAGGGAAAGAAGATCAAGAGATATCATTATAAAGGAGTGGAATGAATCTTCAAGATGAATTGACAATATAAGGAACGAAAAACAAAAACCAATAAATAGCCAGAAGAAAACCAAAATGAAGTAAAGTAGAGTAAACGGTTGCAAAACAAACTAAAAACAAATTAAAAACAAATTAAATTAACAAAAATCAAGAGCAAAAATTGAAAAAGATGGAGTAGAAGGATTTTTTGATATGCAGATTAAAACTCGAGATTGAGATAATCATCGGCATCATCAATCGGCGTGGGTAAGTTTGATGAGTACTTTTGGTCAGCCATAGAACTAGTATTTGAGTGGACTGATTGAGTGGATAAGTTGAATTTTCCATGGCTCTCCAAGGTACCTTCAGTGTTTGTGAGAACGCTATCATCAAATTTGTAGAACATATTTGCAGGATCTGTATAAGAATCATCTTTGCTTGGATCATCATCATTTTTTTCAAAGTTCAAATCATTTAACAACTTTTCCTTTACATGATCGTGAAGCTCATCTTTCGTAATCTGCTTTTTGGGTCTTGTAGGCTTTGAAATCAATGAGCTTTTTCTCTCTGGTGATGGGTTATCTCCAGTTCCTGCCAGTGGTAAGTAGCCCATTTTATCGTCTTCTATTCCTCCACAGCATATCTGTCTGATTCTATGTCTTTTCAACGCATCTTGTCTGGGAAAATATTTACCACACGGACACATGAACTCATAGTTTTGATGAGATTTCTCATGCCTTCTCAAATCATGCTGCCTCACAAACTTTTTTGGGCAAAATTGACATGAAAATGGTCGATCACTCAAGTGTGTCTGTATATGAGCTCTTGCGTTCGAAATTCTTGAGAATTGTTTACCACAATCATTATAAACACATGTAAACTTTTGTTCTTCATTTGGGCCAACAAAGTACTGATCAAGATGCCCTTTTGGTAATGTGGATGTTATCTTTGTCTCTTTTCTGACTGGTGACTTTGGTTTTGACTGACTTTTAATGATTTGTGAGCTGTTTGGATCTTCTTTGGTTATTAATATTGGAGTCCAGACTACCTTCTCATCATTGTTTGTTTGTTTCTTAGGTGTTTCAAAATCTGCTTTCTTCACAACAGGTGAGTTATATCCATATTGCTCTGCAATTGAATCCAGATTTTCTTGGATCATCTTAAACTTGGTGGGTGTTTGAGGTTCCAATTTAGGCACTTGTTGCAAAACCACTCTATGTGGTGATTGCAAAGTTTGATATTGTGGTGGATTATGGAGTGGTGATGAAAATGGGGATTGGATTGGAGACGAGAATAATAGCTGATTATTTTGCATGATAGGCGAATACTGCAAATTTGATATCTTGTTCTCTGGTGAGGTGTAAGGCAATTGATGAGGATTCATAGATAATTGAGGGACTCTATTGATTTCATTGTTCGGATACATATAATAATTATTTTGATCTCCATTTATGTTCAATTTTGTTGCATCTGTATATATTCCAAGTCCAATATTATTGTCTCCAATAGTTTGCTCAAATCCGTTCACCAAATCATCAATGTTATCAACGTATTTGGGTTGGGGGATTGGTTGTTCCTTGTTCATATTTTGAACTCTATTCAAATATGAAACACTAAACCTGTTCGAACTTGAAGGCCTTGAAGGTGATCCATTATGATTTATTGGGGAAGCAGATCTTGATGGAGGAAATCTGAAGGAACTTGGAGTCTGACCTGTGATGACAAAGTCTTTATTCACATTTGGTGAAACTGAAATCTCTCTTCTATTTGGTGATGGGTTCTGTGATGGAGGTTTATTCAAATCAAATGTTGAGTTATATAACTGATCGATCAACACCAAATTATTGTTATTCAAGTGGTCCACCTGCTCATTCATTCGTTTGTATGCAGATGGCGACACACGAATTCCTGGTATTGACAACTCTTGGGAATGATTATTAGCGAATCCAAAGATTGCACTTCCACTTATTTTTCTCGAATGCTTTTTTGGCTGTTGAACTTGTTCTGTGTATGCATTATAACCTGATTTTCCATCGTCATAGAACTGTGATTGATGATTACCATCTGGGATTCCCAAGTCAGCAAAGGATAGTGACTCGCTTAACATATTATCCAACCCGTTGTAGCCTGAGAAGTACGGTTCAAAATCTTCATCTGGTAAAGGAACTGGCTTGAATCGGGTACTGGAGAGTGCCATTGGTGCCAAAGTATCTGGATCGAAGAACGGGTCTATCTGAAACTGAGTTTCCAGACCGTTGAGCCAGTTGGAGTCGGTTGTGTTAGCTGAGGTCATTGAGTGATAGTTGAGACTTCTGAGCTGTGGTCTGTCTTGCTGGTTTGTTTGCCTCGACTGGTTTTGTTCTTTTTTACGATCTATTCAGCTGGCGGAGAGAAACAGTTTCCTGTGGATTGGGGTGATAATTTGGGGACCTTGATGCCAAGTTGTTTGTATCTTGATCTGAATGGAGCAAAAACTGCCTTTGAGCGTACTGACGAACTAGTGTCAAGATATATCCTGGACCTAAGCAAACAGTTTCAAAAGCCGGCTGACAAGCATATTGTTTAGCTTTTTCTATCTTTTTTCATGGTATTCCAAACAGTTTACAGGACAAAAGTTAAACAATATTGCATTTCAATCATGAATTTCCCCTTTAGGGAAAAGGTAAACAAACCCATTTATCAGATTCTATTGTTTTGGTCATCGCACTACCTTTTTTTGGCAATACAACATGAATACGGGAGTAACTTGAAAGAGATTGAAGTTTTATTGTTGCTTGGAATGCGAGATTCAGGTCAGAAGTGTAGATACGAGGTTTGCTTTTAAGCTCTTGGGATGGGAATACAAAAGGTGGGCACTCTCTTTCTACGTGTTGTGAATATCTGATGGTTTTTCAGCGTGCGTAGTTGATGTATAGGTGTTGGAGGTCTTTGGCAAGAATAGTGACAAGTCAACAAGCCACAGAGATGCAAGATGTGATATATTACGTTATATGAATAGCGGCGGTTTTTATTCTTGTAGAATCTTGTAGAAAATATCAGCACAATAAGTGATGGCATCACACCCAGCACGTGTCGTTTCCACCTCAACTCAGCCAAGCCAGCATAGCGTTACTTGAGATTTTGCACCGGCTTGGGCAATTTTGCCCTGATCACACTTGTATTTCCCTTTGTGAAAGAGATGAAACTTACATCGAACTGCAACAACTGCAAAGTTTCATCTGGAATCCTGAATAAGTCACTGGTTGAGATAACGTTTTTCGTTATCTCGTTGCACTTCTGAGCGGTGAAGTTCCCGCTGGTGTAGGCCGATGCGATGGATGTGTGTAAATTTCCTACCTCATATTCCAAGCCTTGATACGAAGTCTTGATTCCGTACTTGTTTTTCCTCTTTATCAAGCTGTTCAAGTAGGTCACGATCAACCCCACCCTTTTCTGGAGGTCGTCCGTTAACTCGAGGGCTAGGTAGGTCCTGTCCTGGTTGAAAGAGCTGAAAAGTCTGAGATGCGGTTTGAACTCGATCCTTAACGGATCGTTCCCAAACAGTCTCAACTTCTCCAAGTTTTCATCCATTTCTTCATCTTTCAAAGACTGGAGCCTGCTGAGCTTATCGATCTCTTTATAATACAATTCTACGTCTTTGAATGATGCTAGACTGGTCAAATGAGACAAAGATGTATGGAGATTCAACTTAGAGTTCTGTGTTTCTGTTACCAAATAGTCATCAAACTTCAACAACCCGTATGTTTCTGGAAACTTTTCCTTTATCTGTTCGTTGTGATTTATATTTCTGTTGAAGTCATTTATCAACCCCGTTATCACGCTCTGTTGCTTTTCAGTCGTCGAAAACAAAAATTGCGAGTATGTCACCAGCTTTTTCTGGAGTCTGGATGAGAGTCTAGTGAACGACATTTACTTCTTATGAACAGGTCTTATCATCTTCCCAATGATTGTAGATACATCTAAATTCAATCAAACTCAATCACAGGCAAATTGAAACATTTTTCAGATCAAATGAGGTAATTTATGTGATTTCCGTATTAGGAAGTCAAACAGTGTTGTAAGTAGACATACAGCAAAATGTGAAGAAAACAAAAACAAAAGCATAATACAAAGAGGTTTACGCGTAAAACACAAGCTGAAGAAGTCAAAGTTGAGCTTGAGATCGAATCGAATCAATCCTCATATATATTCAATGAGTAGCTCGCTGAAGCAAGGGTCATCATCAAGACCTACTACACCACATAGACTAACAGGCAAGGTGCTGATAGTACTACCCTCCCCGAGGCAACACCATCCCATAGATGGAAATGTACCTTTGCTCTTGGGACAATTTGTTGAACTTTCTGATTCTATGCTGGTGCTAGATGACAACCTCACGAAGACCAATATAATCAATGAGAGTCTAGTGAAGTTCAATGAAGGATTCTCGTCATTATTGTACGGGCTATTGACGAACTCCTACTGCACTGAATTTCCAGAAGCTCCTTCTAGAGATATATTGGAAACGGACATCAATACTTTGGACGCTGAGATTAGATCCAAGCAAAGGGAAATAGAAAGTTTGATCAAGGCCGAAAGAGTCGAAAACAAGCAGAAAACAGCCCACTCATCGCCGCCTGCACCATCATCAACCATAAAGGATTTCAAAAAGCCAATAACTTCAAAACTGATATACTCGAAAGTCAAGAAAACCCAGCAGTCCGCTAAGAAACATGACTTTCTTCGATCTTCGCATTCTAGAATCTTGCGAAATAGACCACTTCAACTGCCATCCTCTTCCTCCAGTTCATCCAGAGCTTTAGAGGCATCATCTCGAAAGAGCTTCCTACCGCAACCGATCAAGTCATATAGAAATGTCAGTCTAGATGATACGAGTTTTATGACAGCCGATTCATCGTTTGTAGAACATCCAAAGCGTTCAACGGGAATAAAGAGGAGGCACGACATCACTGAAAAATCTGAAAGTACGGGAAAGGTTGGAAGTAGGCTTCCTGTGAGAAATGCTTCGAAGCCGGCTTGGAAGTAGGTTCTGTAACATCAGTTGCATTTTGTATGATGAGGTTCAATTTCAACTTTCATGAGGTAGTGGGCTTTTCACCTCTCGCACCCACTTCAAAAGCCATGCAAAACATTCAACAATTGAACTCTAGTGGTTTTTTTTCTTCAGATTTCTTTCGAGCTTTATCTTCTTTGACCGGTTGAATACACTCAATTAGAAATGAACCGTTTTTGTAAGCCAGATCGTCTTCAGATTATGTAAAGTTCATGAAAAAAAAATCTTTGGGAAATACAATCCTGAATAGGAAATTGTAGTCAGTAATCTGCCGCAAACTATCAACACTATATAAACTCCTTTTGCTCGCAGTTCAATCAGTTTATTCAAAATTCTAATATCATAATTAATTTTAATTATTCATCTGATTCAATTCTAGTATAGTAATAATAAATAATGTCAACCGTTGGTAAGGTAAGTTCAACCACTTTTTTGTGTTCGATGAGCGAATTTCAGAACCATGCCCATTTAAAAAAACGTTGTCCAATAGGTTGAAGAGTATATACTAACTTCAATCAAATCGACCGTAGACCATTACATGTAAAGCCGCCGTTGCTTGGGAAGCTGGCAAAGATTTGTCTGTTGAAACAATCGAAGTCTTGCCTCCAAGAGCTCATGAAGTCCGTATCAAGCTTGCGTTCACCGGTGTTTGCCACACAGATGCCTACACCTTGTCAGGTATTGATCCAGAAGGTGCATTCCCAGTCATCTTGGGTCATGAAGGTGCCGGTATTGTTGAATCAGTCGGTGAAGGTGTCACCAATGTCAAGGTCGGTGATACCGTTGTTGCTTTGTATACCCCAGAATGTAAAGAATGTAAGTTCTGTTTGAGCGGTAAGACCAACTTGTGTGGTAAGATTAGAGCCACTCAAGGTAAAGGTGTTATGCCAGACGGAACATCAAGATTCAAGTGTAAGGGCCAAGACATCTTGCACTTCATGGGTTGTTCCACCTTCTCAGAATATACAGTTGTTGCTGATATCTCAGTTGTTGCTGTTGATCCAAAGGCTCCAATGGACAGAACCTGTTTGTTAGGTTGTGGTATTACCACTGGTTACGGTGCTGCTACCATCACCGCTGATATCCATGAAGGTGACAATGTTGCCGTCTTTGGTGCTGGTTGTGTTGGTTTGTCTGTTGTCCAAGGTGCTGCTCAAAAGAAGGCTGGTAAGATTATCGTTGTTGATATCAACAACGATAAGAAGGTTTGGGGTGATAAGTTCGGTGCCACTGACTTTGTTAACCCAACAGAATTACCAGAAGGTACTACAATCGTTGACAAGTTGGTTGAAATGACCGATGGTGGTTGTGATTACACATTCGACTGCACAGGTAACGTTCATGTTATGAGAAACGCTTTGGAAGCATGCCACAAAGGTTGGGGTACTTCTATTGTCATTGGTGTTGCAGCTGCTGGTAAGGAAATCTCTACAAGACCATTCCAATTGGTCACTGGTAGAGTTTGGAAAGGTTGTGCTTTCGGTGGTGTTAAGGGTAGAACACAATTACCAGGTTTGGTAGATGATTACATGAACGGTAAGTTGAAGGTTGACGAGTTTATCACACATAGACGTCCATTGGATGAGATCAACGAAGCTTTCCATGACATGCACAATGGTGAATGTATCAGAGCCGTTGTTAACTTATAACAATTAGGACCCAAATTGTAGCTTTTTGATTTAAACAACTATACTTAGTATTCATATATATTATTAATCAACTTTTAGTTTCTCATCGTACTTCAAACTAAATCGCGCAATTCTTGTTCATAAACTCCGTAAAAAACTTATTCACTAAGGTTTGATTCGTTTGAAGAAGGAGGAATAATAAGAGAATGTTTCAACCCTTTTAGTTCCAGATACAGATCAGTTGAACCTATATACTTATAAAATGACAAACTTCGCTAGCCAGGCCGACTTTCAAGAGAAAGAGATATGAACTTTTGCTAACATTTTAGCGCAACTCATACAAAACATCTACATTTCAGTGATCGATATGGAGGGAAGGAGAGAGAAGAAACACAACGGGAAATAACTCTTTTTTTGCTGTTATATGTACTGGTCTATTTGGAAGACGTAACACGTAAACTATCAAGACTTTACTGACAAATTGTGAGAGAAAAGAAAGATAGAAACAAGCATACATTACAATACTGCAGGTAACCGGCGATGTGTTAGACTGGAGACGAATAAGAAAGCCATTACATTAGTATATGTTTGTATTTGATATCATCCTCTAACAAGAGGTGCCTGGCTTGTATAATTCTCAAATCTTTAACGTAAACAGTTTCCATCTCATCAAACTGCTCATTCAATTTTCTGACCCTCATCTCATCCTCGAGCGAGAGTTGTAGAATCTTCTCAACAAGAGTTAGCGTTTCACCCAATGACTTTATCAAGCAGTCATCCAAGTCCGAATATTTGTAAAAACAGTCCATCAATATGCCGGAGAACAAGTCTCCACTTCCTGAGAACTTTGCATCAAGAATTGGCAATTTGTAATAGAATTGTTGGGAAGCTGTTGAGCCTGCCGAGTAAATAAATCCATCAATGTACACAGACGTCACAACGAGGTTTGGGATGCTGTATCGATCGTGAAACTTCACGAGCGACGCTTTCAAATCTTGCAACGTTGAAATCGTGGTGTCGGTTAGCAACTCCAACTCAAACTGGTTTGGAGTAATCAAGTCAATCTTACAAGTGGATAGCATCTTGATGTAGATTGGCAAAATCTCTTTGCTGACATATAGTTTCCCGTTGTCCCCCAATACGGGATCCAATACCCACATACATTTTGGATTATGGTTCTCGATGTAGTCTCTGCATATTTCATCAACGACTAGCAAGCTCCTGTCGTCGGGGATATAGCCAGTTAGCAAGACATCGTAGTGGCAATCGATTTCCATCAACCCTTCGTAAAGAGCTTTGATCTCCAGGGCTGACGACTTGGTTCCTGTGAACTTCCCGTAACCTGGATGATTTGAAAAATTCACCGTGTTCAACGCATCGATGTCCCACCCTCTATAGCTCAACGGGAACGTCGCGGCTCTGTTTCCCACGTAGCCATGAACCACATGCGACTGTATCGATAACAGCTTCTTGGACCGTGAATCCTCTCTCATGTTCCTGCTTCTGCTCTGCTTCCCAACACGCCAGGCACTCATACCGCCAACATCGCCTTCTTATCTGTCTGGAGAGAGGCTGCAACGAGCCCGCCCATAAACAGAATTACCCAAATAGGAAGTCATGATCACTTCTGAACCACAACGGCCTTTTGGGGGGGGGGGACGAGAAGAAGGGGAAGACTGGTGAGCTCTTAATCACACGAATGGAGGATATACTTCAGCATCGGTGGAAGCTAGCAGAGCATACTTCTGGAGTTCCCTGGAATCAACACGACAACCTAGCTGGCCAGCCTACCTGCTCTCCGCACCAACATCCAGAATCAAGCACCCCAACCAGCGACGACATGATCCAAAGACACGCATTCCAAACCTTTCCCAGCTTCTGACAATACATTCAGTTCCATGACTATCTCAAATCATCACCCACCCACCAAAAACGCGATAATTCTTAAAACACAAGTTTCGTGTTTTTTTTTATATTTCAAGTTTTTGCTCTTGAAAAAACGCGTTTTTGTCAATTTCATTGAGACAAGTGTTGTCCCCCTTTGAAAGTTTTTCTGATAAGAGACAAAATTTCATCTTTTTGAACATTTATATAATTAATTAACAAAGTCATTAAAGTCCATCAATCAGGTGTAATCGAACAGAATCATACCGCAGCACCCATCATTCGAGCTGTTATATCATAAAGTCATATCAGCCAAGTTGTATAAGCAAGGCTCGCAGGATCCCTCAGGCAAAGAAAAGACACGCGTAATACAGAATTAGCCGCCCTTGCCATCACCATCAAGCAGTTGAATCCAGGTATACTGAGATTGAAATCACACACATATATACCCGTACATAGCCCAGCAGTATGGACCCGAACTCTCTCAATCCACTAGAAGAGCACTGCCTAAACACCTTGAATCCCAGCGATCGGAAGAGCTCCAAACTCGGCATGCCTACGACCTCGCCCATATCCACGAACGCGGACGACGAGATATTGCCAACCACCTTGACCACACCACCACACTCGATATCAAGAACCAGCTCGAGCAAGAACAGCTCGGCTGCGTCGGTCTTCAATGGCGAGAAGAGCAGCAAGAAGCACCGCTCCTCGCACAACGAGGGGAAGAGCTCCATGAAGACTCTATTATCTCCAGCTTTCTCATCGCCACCACCACCTTCATCATCTTCATCATCCTCATCGACCAAAAATGAATTACAACCACCGCCACAGATTCCGAGTTTCAAGAAAACCAAGCTAACGGTAACGTCACAACCAAAAAGAGAAAAATCAAAGCTGTTGATCGAAGAGTTGAACAGACAAGTGCCTTCACCAAGCAATATGCCATCCATTGATACTGGATCGTTAGATCCAAACAAGAAACCGCCATATTCTTATGCAATGTTGATAGGTATGGCTATATTGAGAGCTCCTGAAAGGAGATTGACACTATCGAACATATATAGTTGGATCACAGAAACATTCAATTACTACAGAATGGGCGATTCAGGATGGCAAAACTCAGTCAGACACAATTTATCTTTGAACAAGGCATTCATCAAGAGCTCGAGATCAAAAGATGGTAAAGGCCATTATTGGTTAATTTCAAGTGGTTGTGAATATCAGTTTTATAAAGATAATAGTGGCTCAAAATCTGGATCAAGATCAAAAGGGATGATGAACATGACTGTTACTGACAGTTTCGATGACATAAAAGAATCATCATCAGCAGCCATGCTGAATGGTTCATTCACATATGACGACGATAATAAATCGGATTCGGTAACTGACGACGATGGAGACGATGATGATGATGACGGTCTTGTTCACACTCACGAAGAAGACTATGAGCAAGAGGATACGTTGAGAATAGTGGAAGTGGATTCTTCCAAGAGATTGAAAAAGGCAATCAGGTTGAAAAGATCGAATTCTGATGACGAACTGACGGCCTCGTTACAACCACCCATCAAAAAGTTCAACAGCAAGTCGAAGGCATCATCGATCCCGTTGTTGCAACCAACATCACCATACTGGTCAGCATCGGGAACTGGTGATCGTATAATATTCGGTTTGCTAAAGACACCGCCTAGATTGTCAGCATATGATGGAGATGGAGATTCCATGAATTCTAATGCATCTTCTGTTTTTGATTCTCCGAGTTATAACCATGGACTGATAAATCTTCATGACTATTACAACAGTAGCAACAATAACGGTTCATCGAACTTAGGGCATTTCACATCCTCATTCAGTTGTACATCGTTTGATTTATCTCCAATGAAGGATACAACGGGGCCGTTGTTATTCGAACCGTTAACTCCCAACACGTTCAACACGACAAACACATCAACGATAAGCAAGAACAAAATATCATTACACCACCATCAACAACAGCAACAGCAAACACCAATTCAACAGCGATTGACTCCACTGAATCAACAATATCAACACAAGAGATCAAACTCAACTTTGAAGACACCTTTGAACAACAATTATTTGACAACAGTAACAATGAATAATAATTCATCCATGACCAAAATATGGAACTCTCCATCTTATTTGGACGATTTTTATACGTCTCCTATGGTTCCATCATCTTCGTTGAAAAATATCTATAAGAATGTTGTTGTCGAGAATTCGGGGCAAGGATCTGTTGTTAAGTTGAATGGTTCACCAGAGAAAAAGCTCGAAAAGAGAAAATGATAATGCTCTGTTTTGAATTATTTGGCTTTTTCTAGTTTGTGTGTAATTGTCTATTGTATTATTATTATTATTATCATTTTTACTATTATTATTATTGTGGGTTTCTTATGTGGTTTAGCTCTTTTTATTCTTCCTATTTTTTATGTTTTGTTTAGATTATTATTAGATATTTGGATATTTCTTTTACACATTTTTGTTTGGTTTTGATATCTAAGTTTTTGGAAAGGTTTTTTTTATATATTGTCTGTTATCACAACTATTATCACTCTTATTACTATAACTTCTTTGATCTTTGAAATGTTCTTTTATGTTAATCTCTCATTTAGTTTTACCTTGCAAAAAAGAGGGACTTTCAAAGACTCTTCTCTGACAAACTGTTACTTTGGTTATTGATTTTCAAAATGTATTGTAAACTTTATTTATCGGAAACTGTACATTTGAATGAATTTATGACTTAGAATTAACTCATATAATCACATCCATCTCTCATTGTCTTTACCCAAAATTTTCAAATCGTTATTAATCTCATCGTTTGTCAAACCGGAGGGGGCGGAATAGTTTTTCATCACCTTGGAGTAAGGCTGTGAATGATCATTTGTGCTAGGCTTACCAATCGTAAATGTCAATGATGGTACACTCAATCCATCACCACCATTGTAACCTTGTGTATTGGCAATATTTTTAATCAATGGTGATGTGCTGGACAGAACCTTCTTTCTCAATGATCCTGACCGTGGCTGTTGAACATTTGAAAACTCAGTTGTTTCGGTGAGTTTTCTTCTCGTTGACTTTAGTTCTGCATCAATTTCCGTCTTCAAACTTTCATCTGAATCACTTTTCAGGGATATATAACGAAGTACACGCTGATAGAAATTTAGATTGTTATCATGAGTCAAAATTTCAAACTCTTCATCTGTCACTAGTGGTGCAAAATCATCAAAGATTGAGTAAATCATTTGCTGTTGATGGGTTAAGTGTTGCTGTTGTTTAGTTTTTGATGGAGCCTTCTTTGACGATGACATCTTTTTCTTCGTTGGTTTGGAAGATAAAGACAGCAGGGAGACTTCTTCATTACGAATACTTGCTGATGTCAAATCAGTATCTGAATTGAAGTTCGCTTGGACACCAGCACCACCTGATTCCTGAAGTAACTTAATCTTTGGTGGTGATCTTGATTCTTGATCTTTGATGTTCATCGAATTATCCAAAGCTAAACCACTTGAAAGATTGGAGTCAATATCCTCTTTCTCTTGAGGTTTGCGTTCTTCCAGAGAAACATGTTCATGCCCAAAACCTTTTAGCAACTTATCTCCTCTGCTAACAGAAATATCAGATAACTCCCTATCCAAATCATTTTGCATCAATTGTTTCTGATAGATCAAAAAATGCTTCAATTTTCCCAACTTGGATGTCAAAGTGTCAGTCAACTGTTTGTAGCACATCAAACAATCATCGTAGTAGAGTTTTAACGTTTCATTTCTCCTAAATCTTCTGTAAAGCTTCAATCTTACGAGTTCATAATCTCTTACCAGAGCAAGAGATTCTTGTTCATAATGAATCATTGACTTCAATGATTTGTCCAGATGGGCATCTTGGCGCTGCATCAATTTTGAGATTTCTTCGTTAATTTTGTTGATCTTAGCAGTAAATAGCTCTTTTTCATATGTATCGAAAAAGTTCTCCTTGGCAATGGTTTTGGTCTCATAAGAGGTATTACATGCCCTGATAGGATCGGCCTGAAGCTGTAAAAAGTGTTGGTCCTGATCTTTGTCAACATTTTGCAGTGGTTTATCATCAATTATTCCTTTGAATTTATTCACTGGAAGAATTTTTTTATGCTTATACCCATCATAGAACGTGTCTAAATCGTTACCATGTCTGTTGATATATTCAATTTCTTCTGGAGTTTCAACCACACTGAAGTCCGCATCTGGATCTGATTCGGATTCTGACTCTGATTCTTCATCGTGGGACACCTCATCTCCAAATGAGTCCAAAATATTAGCAACTCTGAAGGACTGAATATCCGAGTCTGCTGCTAAGATAATATCATTGACTGACGGATTCTTGGGAGGGCATTCCAACGGAATATACTGAGTTAATGGATGAGTTTCAGGAATGCTTGGCAGTGGTGGCAGTGGTGGAGAAAAGTAAGTGTAATCATTTACCTGTGATTTGACTTTTCTTAGCTTGATAGTGACCATCAGATTTCTCAGCGTGGTTGACTTTCTTTTTCTATTAATCTGATCTGGCTGAGACGCATCACCTTCTCCTCTTACTTCTTCGTCGACAGTTTCATTATCGCCATCAATTTCTTCGCCACCACCATATTCAACCTTTACATAATGGCCTGTTGTGTTGTCTCTATCAATGGAGTCCAAAAATGAAATCTCACTAGATGGTGGAGTCAATGGCAATACATTGGCTGGAGGAGGTGGAGGTGGTGGGTTTATAGGATCAACATCCAATGCTTCAAATTGCGCAATAGGGTGAGATGAAAACATAGGAAGTGGACGAAATGGAAACAGTGGTGTAAATGTCATGACTGGAACATCACCACCACCTCTGACCAGCAGAGGTGGTGGAGTGTGGTTAAGATCGCTTGGTGCATAGGGCACACCACTATCCAGGAATTGGGTAACATTCAAACCTCCCCAATTTGGAGAGGAGACATTCGGCATCAGGCTAGTGTTGGATAGCAATTCTTCTCTCAATCCAAGGGATGATGTAGTTTTTTGTCCTGGGGGTGGGTAGTATACTGGACTGGTGTTTGCCTCAACAACTGGTGGGGGCAGGTAATGAGAATGCGAATGATGTGGTTGGAGGACTGAGGGGCCAGTTGACAAGTTGGCAGGGTTGTTCGAGCTTTCTTTAGACTCGTGGAACCTCTTGAGCAAGTCCTGCTTTTGCTTCTCCTGCTCACCAGCCTCAATCAGCGGAAGCTCATACGTGATATCCATATGGGTTTTGGACTTTCTGTTTCTCCTATCCTGCTTCGCAAAGTAGAAGTTCTGCTGCCTTATTGTCTCCCCACTTGTGTTGATTATCTTGAACTCTTTCTGCTTCTTGATCTCATGGTTTGCCAACTCGGATTGCGTCAGATTTATGAAGGTTGCATTTCCAGCGACGCTTTGATCTGGCACCACTGCTGCTGATGGCCTTCGCCTGAAATCTCCGCTTGGAGGCTTATCCTCCTGAAAATTGAACTTCTCATCTGATGATACCCTCAAGCTGCTCATACTGTAATGATAAAACCAAAATCAACACTGATACCTTCGATAAGCAAGACTTGGTTTTCGAACTGATCAATCACTCTCAGTTAGCCCTCATATTTTTACAAGTGTGCTTTTTCTACCCAGGACTTGTCCTACATTTTTCCATCCCGAAGAACAAAAAAAATTCCCTTTTGGGATATATTAGTATACAGCGCACGACCGCCCAAATCGAGCCTAAGCAGACGAAAATGGAGGCAGTCAGACCAAGAGTTTCAAATCGGATGCCTTTCTGTGTGTGTGGATTTGATCTCTGCCAAACCAAAGTAAGTGATCCTTTTGTATTGCCAAAAGCTTGAGTTTATCATATGCTTGCTGACAGCGAGATTCAGCCTCCCAGAAGCTGGAGCCCCAACTCGCAAAGCTACAATCTAGTGCTTTCAACGAAAACTGAGCACCGGAGTTGCCAGGATGTTTAAGCCAGAAATATATGATGCCAGATATATGCAGAATTACAAGCAGCAAGGAAGAACTTATCATCATCCAACCTAAGTACAGATGAAAGCGGGAATGTCTGAATGGTATAATGGTCGTGTGAGGTTGTACCAAAAGTGAATGCCACAAAAAAAAAATTTCAGGCGAAGGGAAAGAGGTGTAGTAGATAACAGTCAAGTGGTGAAAGTAGTCAGATCAAGCTATCAAATCTTCGGCGAGCAGCATCAGTCAGCACTTGTCAGTTGAGTCCACATTTATTTTAAGGACGATCATTCAAGCGGTCAATTAATCAAAACAAATATTCAAGCAAGCAAACACCAGGAGATGGATTTGTCGAATCTTTCGAACAACTTACCGCCTACACACCCAATTACGGAGGAATCTGTTTCGGAATTATCCAATGAACTAACTTTGCATTTCAAAGAGGCTGCCAAGTCTGTAGCTGCTTTGTATCGTTTGTCCAATACGAAAAACCTGATGTTGAGGCACAAGGGTTATCTTGATTGCCTCGAGGATGTATTGGGCGTTCTTTCCAGCAATGGCGATGTTGAGAACTGGGTGTTGTCCAAGAAACTGGAGTTGACCAACAAAAATGGCCATTGCAAGTCTGCCTCCGCTGAGGCAGCAGCGGCATCCGTGGTGGCAACCCCTCCAGCTCAGCATACAGCACCAAGTGGTACGTCCATCGCCAAAGATGGTAAAATCCCAAATGAGTACGAGTTTACGATAAATGCTCCTTCTCCGTTCAAGTTTCACCCGAGCATGATTCCATTGTCGATGAATCACTCAAATACCACGTACCAGAAAAAGAGAGTAAACAGAATGGCTTCGCCTTCCGCTAACAATGAAGAAGAAGAAGACGAGGAAATTCCTCTTGAGGATGACGATGACTTTGAGATTGGAGAGCTTGGAAATAAAGAGCACGAGCCAGAGTTGAATGGGAATAACAAGAGACGGATTATCAACAGTGCTGTTGATCCCTTTGAGAAAAAATCCAGAATATGATCACCCGTTCTATTTTCCCTTTTACCCTGACTCTCAACCTTCTTCTTCTTCTTCTTCTTCTTCTTCTTGCGGAAAAGACCAAGTTTGAAACAAAGGTAAGTTCTGCATCCACTTGATTCGCTTCATCACACAACCTGTTTGTTCTATGTGTGCCTTTTCTCTTTCTCGGCAATTTTTTTTTTCTTTCTTCTTTATGGAGTTTATGTTTATATCACGGGGGATCTTCTTTTTTTTGTTTTTCTTCTTCTTCTTGCTTTCTAGTTTATTTACCATCATTGGAGTTTTGGTGCATTTGATAATTTCAATATTCATTCTTTTTAGTCACTTGTAACGTCCCATGTGTCATCTTGGGTATTGCGTCTGTTTCCCCTCTCCCTGAACGCAAACACGACCTACCTCGATCGTGCTTTGAGCGAAACCTCCCGTCTTCCCTCCGTTACCACCACCATCTCCGTCTCCGTCTCCATCTCCATTGATGTGGCGGGTGAGGAATGGAATGTAGTGTGTATGTTTGTGGCGGGTGCGGATGCGGCTTGAAATTCTCTCTGTTTGTGGCGTGTTTTATTTCCACTTTGGGATTTGTGAAGTGCAGCCTTGGTTTACAGATTAGGAAATTTCATAACATGTAGTTCTGAAATTGCTATTCTTATGTTTTTTCTTGTAGCATTACAGCATGGGTAGAAGAAGAAAATTCAGAAAATTGTCAAAATAATATATAACAAGAGTTAACAGAAAGTTTGAGTTGAGGCCAGTTTGTACCAAGCATATCGAAGAAGATTCAATTGAAAGTGTATCACTAGCCCGAGTAAAACCATGTTATTTTTCAGTAAAGTTTATCAGCTTTTCTTCTTGGCTGGAACAACCGTGTTGTTGCTATTTGTTGTTTTCTCTGGGACTTTGGAAAACTTCCCATTCACCAAGTTCTACTGGATTGAAGCAACCACATCGAGCATTTCCGGTCTGCCAGACGTGTCGAGATGGACGTACTGGGGTCTCTGTAAGGTCAAGAACGATAGGAGTTACGACTGCGACAACGATGCCGCTTATCCATTCTCGCCTGTGGACAACTTCGGGACAACGGTGAACGTCCCATCGGATTTCGTTGACAACAGAGACACCTACTTCTACTTGTCAAGAGCAGCTTTCAGTTTGATTCTCGCAGCTTTAATATTCAGCGGTGTTTCGTTCATCGTCTCGATTGTTGCCTTCTGTTCTAAGACAATGAGAACGTACTTGGGATTCTTCGTCACATTGGCTATCATCACAGATGCTGCCGGTATGTCCTGTCAAACAGCTGCCATTGTGCTTGGCAGAAACGCATTCAGC
The DNA here is from genome assembly GCA_003706045.2 of Peterozyma toletana. Lineage (NCBI taxonomy): Eukaryota > Fungi > Ascomycota > Pichiomycetes > Alaninales > Pachysolenaceae > Peterozyma > Peterozyma toletana. Next base: position 84,744 of record PPKG02000031.1, read on the forward strand.
GACAGCTCGATGAAGCCAAAATTGGGCAAGACTTTATTGGGTTTAGGGTGGGCTTCCTTGGCCTGCTTGATATTATGTTGGTTTGGTCTTTGTTGCGGTTCAGTAAAGAAATCGTACCAAGAACACAAGGCCAATGTCGCTGCCTCCAAGTTGGCTGATGAGCATCAATTGAACGAACAGGAAATGGCTCAAAATCCATATGCCTTACCGGCAACTGCTGCCGCACCAGGTGCTATCCCAGCACAGAGTGAAGGTATTCAGAATCAAGGTACATTGCTGTCAAATGAAGGAGGTATTAGATTTTTCAAGATTAGAAGAAATCATAAAGGTGACGATCAAGAATCTGTTTAAGGCCAATGATCGACCGTTCATCATATCAAAAAACGAAAAAGAAAAAAAAAAAGATAAACAGATACCCAGACAAAACCGTTGAAAAGAACATCACAATTGATCAAGTTGATCTGGTTCTTTTATTTTTCCTATTTATATTGTATTAATTACTTACTACCTCTCGTTGTTGTTTTTGTGTTTTTTTTTAAATTGCTCAAAGGATTTCATTTTTATTCCTTCTGTTGAACATCCACTTGTGAATTCACAGTTATCCCAATATTTTTACTTTCTTCATGTTACGTTACATATCTTTCCGGCTTTTTTATTGGCTTTTATATTGGATAGGACATTAATCAATTTCTAATCGGTGCTGAAAAGGCAACCACCTTACTTTCACAGTCACATAACTAATGTCAGTTAATTTCCTGTTTGTTACTTTTTTCAAATAGCTTTATGCTTTGACTGATATAAAAAAGCTCTTGCCTGTCTATCACTGATCAATCAGTCCCCTCTGTTTCAATCGTCAGATAACATCATGAATCAAGGTCTTGTTGTGCGACTTCGCCATTTTTTCCTTTCCTTATTATATGACTTTTCTACGAAGCAATGACTGGACGAGATTAACTCGTTTCGCTAACATCACCAGTCAATGTATGCTTGTCTCAAAGGCTTTTGGTTGAAAAGCTTTAACGGTCGAGTTGTATAGAACCAACTTTTGGAAATGATCAATGAGAACAGTCAGTAAGTTCTTCCAGCTCTATAAAGAAAGCCCGAATAACGATTTCCGAATTTCACAGTTTCCAAAGATTTATAAACGATTCACCTATTATTGTTTCAACACATATATAGTACCTAATATTATCATACAATGTTCGCTAGCTCATCTAGGACTATAATTGTAAATAGACTTTTCAAAACTGCCCAACCAATAATTGCCCTGAGATCCAGACTCTTGATTTCAAGGGCCTGCAGACCTAATATTTCATATTCACCTCCTCAATTCACATCGTTCAACTGTTTGCCAATAACACTCAGACGACTGTACTCATCAAGAACACCGGCAGATATCAAAGTTCAATCTACATACTATAAATTGTTGGAAGTCTGGTCAAATAAGACACTAACACCCTCAAACCGTACAGACATAATCAAGTCAATTTTGAACGGATTTGACATCCAGAGTATTTACGATGCGGACTATATATCATTGATAAGCTTGATCAAAAACGACAAGAACGTCAATTTGACCAAAGGTGAGAGGTACGATCGTGTTTTGGAAATGAATTTGGTATTGGAAAAAGTATTCCAAGACAAACAGTTTGGTGAATATGAAAAGGGCAACGAAGAGTTCGAATACAAAGAAACAATTCATAACAAAAAAAAGAGGTTTAGAGAGAATGGATCTAAACCTTTGATTGTTGGGCTGTATTTTGGCAGTATGGGTGCCGTTGGTCTGGGATCTTATTGGTATTATAAAAAATATGGAAAGTTTGGTGTCGGTGAATTGGTTGGAATAACTATTGTTGTTAGTTGGATCGCTTTTATTTTCAATCCGTTCGTTTGATTTCAATCTTGAAAGCTATATTATCTACTGGTAATATTCCGTTGAGTACCACTTTTTTTACTTTCTAATAAATTTGTATGGAAACAGAAAGGCTTCGTAGTAGTAACTTCTTGGAATCTTCACCTTCTCATCAAATTTAAAACATTTAGACGATGGAATGTTTTATGCATCAAAACGATGACTGAAGATAGTGGTTGATAACAAGATAAAGTCGAGAATATAGAACAGGGTTGAAAACAAAAAAATAAGAAAACACAAATTATAGATTGATTGATAAAAGAATAAGATTAAAACATTTCGAAAGAAAAGAGAAATTACAATCAGCATGACTAAAACATAACATTAGAAAAGAGCAAGAGTTTTTTTTCTTCAAATAAACTTGAATAAAGATCATGCATGACCATCGTACTTATCAGCAATAACAGTTTTGACACTTGGTACTAGTTTCCAATCGGAGTCTTCAATACTGTCATCATTAGTGTTACCCAACGACGCTTCGCTACTGAATGGATCAATTCCAAAGACGTTCTTACTATGAAACTCCAAATCATCGACAACTGTGGCAAACTTAGCACCGTCTTCGTCGTTGATGACGAACTTCAGCTGAACACCACTTTCACTTTCATGGGCCAAGCCATCAGTCATGAATCTTGCAATTACCCTTTCATCCTTGCCACTGCTCAAGGTTAATGGATTATTGAAAATCCAAGTTATTCTCGACTTTTCTCTATTGAATGAACCTGATGGTTTTGATGCAGCACCTGTTGCTTGAGCACCACTGACAGCGATAGAGACGACCAATTTGGATAATGTGATTGATGAACCGACTGGTAACCTCGATGCTAATTCTGATGATAGCTTTATGCTGATAACGACACTTGCTTGATGTTGTTCAAATCTCCAGACTGGATGGATTACAATAGGTGCTTTGAACAATTCAACCATGTATTTAATACCACCAATGGTGTTGAAATGAATCTGTTGAGGATCAATGATTTCAAATTGATTTTCACTCGATTGTCTGATGAACTGCATATTTGTCAGTAAATTTCCCAATTTATCGGCATTGTTCAACTGTAAATGAATTGATGAGGGTAATTTTTCAGTATTATCAGAGAGAATGTAACTAAATGCAATCTCCCCTGAGCTAAAACCTTTGACGAACTCTCCGTCTTTGAAACTGGCATTGATGACTTCAGCAATACTGGAATTTAATCCAGGAAGAACAAGGTCCGGATGATGAAATCCAGCAGCTGGAGTTGTTGATAAGCCGGTTTGTTGGACTGATAAGCCAGTTTGTTGAACTGATAAGCCGGTGACCTGATTTGACAAACGAGCCTCTGGTGTACCTTGATATGATGGGGGCTCTGTGCTGCCGCTAACTGCAACTGGCCCTTGTTTTTGAATATCATTTTGGTTAATTCCAACAAACAAACTAGACTGGATGTCCCTTCTTGAACGTGCAGTTGGTGGTGGTGGGGGAAGCGAACCATGGACAGAAGTTCTCTTATCAAAACTATTAGCAGCACTACTGTGACTAATTGGAATTGCACTTCTTGCTGTCGGTGGAGGTGGTGGTTGTTGCTGTTGTTGTTGATGGTATAATTCCTGGTTGTAATCATCTGGTGCTGTGGTTGCAGCGGTAGATGGCTCTTCTGGTGTGGCTGAAAGCGCCGATTTACTGGTTGGTGTTAGTGGCAGTGAATATGCAGATAATGCAGGCTTCTCGACAACTGGTGAAACTTGTGGAGGTTGTTCGCTTTGATTGATTGGAATTGATTCTTGAATGGAACTTGAGTATCCACTTCCACTTCTTTCAACGATCAGCCTTGGAGTTGATGATTGTCCACTAGTGTCTGGCTTTGGTGGAACAACAGGTTGTTGTTGTTGTAGTATTTGGGGTTGTTGAGATAATGGTAAACTCAATTGTGAGCCACGTCTAGTGGTTGTAGCAGTAGAACTGTTGGATTCCAGAATAGGTTCGATTGATGATGAGGCCTTTCTATTTTTCTTATCTTTTCTTTTACCAAATATAGAGCCAACTTTACTCTTTAACTTATTCTTGTCTTTTGTCAAGGCACTTGAATCATCAATGGTTGACGTAGATGGCTTCGATCTATGTGAGAAACCAATACGATGATGTTTTTCCTTTGCTGCCTCAGTCGTAGCAGTCGATGAAGGTGGAGCAGCTGCTGCCTGTGCTGTTGATCCAAAACCCATTGAAGATCTCTTACTTATGATACTAGGAGCAGCAGAAGCTCTTCTGGCCCCACCATCAATGAGTTCTCTGTTGAACTCCACTTTTTTAGGAATGACCTCCTCTGCAAATCTTTGGATCTCCAGAATTGGCTCAAAATTCAATGCGAACTCCAAACCCTTTTCGTTTTGCTTAGTTAGGTTTGGCAAATTGTCTTGAGTTGTTGATTCTAATCTTGTGAATACATCTTTCAACATCAACAATCTTTGCTCGTCATAGCCTTGAACACTATCAAGAAACAATGGTGCATTCTGCTCCCAATTTATCCTCAAAGATGCCAACTCATCTGAATGTTTACCACTCTCGGTCAATTTCTCCATTCTCTCACCCATCTCTCTAAATCTATCAAATTTGCTGTAATTAGCAGGAAATTTGGCTTCAAATTTTTTGATCGTCTTGACTGCATCAATCGATATGGTTCTTGCCATACTGTCTGTCGAATTCAACTCGGCGTTGATTTGGCCAATCAACGAGTTCCAAACAGGCAGAAACAATCCAAGAGTTTCCAAGTCGGCATTGAATTTTTTGTTATCTTCGAACAATGACGTGCCCTTGACCAACAACTGGTTCAAGTTGGATGCATGCTGCTCCTCGACCCTGAGATAGTCTTGAAAAAATTCGATCAACTTCTGATTGATAGTTTTAGATTCCAGAGACCTCAATGTGATTAATTCCATCAGCTCGGATGGTGATTTATTTATCAACAACTTTGATGAATAAATAGTTTCAACTTCTTCACTCATCGTTGATTCAATTGCTACTAGCTTTTTTTCTTTCAGGAGCACCGACGATTACTTATAGCTAAGTGTGCTTTAGTAGATTACTGGAATTATTTTCAGCCATCAATCTGCTTCCAATTTATCAGTACTTATTAAAAGCTGTCTAAGAGACTGGACCGAAACGGAAAAAAGGTCTTGCCGGCTGATATTACAAACACGACCTTTTTGCTCTTGACTTGGTTCAACATCCATGCTATGCGATGACTTAGCATTGATATTTGAGACGGTCTTTAAACCGATAGAGGTTTGTGAGTAAATTATCGATAGTGGGAAGTAAGCTTTAAACTGGACAAGAAAGAAAAAAAGCTGGTTCGGAAAAACAAATGGTTGGCTAACACGATTCAGAGCAGGCCTACACAGAAACAAATCTAAGCAACTGCTCATCTCTAACACCCAACTTGACTTTGAAGCTTCTTGGCTCGATGGCGACCGAGTCGGGGTGTTCGTTCAACTTAATTGGATCCAATTCCATAAGCTGGTCGAAGTCGGACGGCGGCTTGACTTCAAACATCAATATGAACTTGACCATCAAGACGTACAACTCTTTGAACAGTAAATGATTTCCAGCGCACATTCTACTCCCCACGCCAAATGAAAAACTTGGAATAGAATTGCTCTGTTGTGGGGAGTTTGGGCATTTTCTACCATTGTTACTGTTGTAGCTTTCTAGTAACTTTAGATCTGAGTCCAAATATCTTTCTGGTATGAACTCGTGGGAATTGGGGAAGTATTTTTCATCGTGGTTACCCGCATACGCATTCATGAACAAGATTGTACCCCTTGGAATAACAGCATCGTGATAGTGGATGTCTCTGGTTGTTGCTCTCGGCAAACATAAGGGCAAAACTGTGAAATACCTCAAGGTCTCTCTTATAAGGGCGACGATGTAGTCACATCTGAAATCTTCTGAACAGCTGACCCAAGCGGTGGAACTGTCTCCATAACATTTCAAAATTTCTTTGTGTGCAGTTGACTGGATTACGTCTCCTGTTCCAGGCTGTGACAAATGACCGATGCAGTGATTGAAGTTCAATCCGGTGTTATCTAATCCAGCACTAACCATGGTCAAGCATATACTTTTCAATTCGTCCATAGATATCATGTTGATCTTAGTTCTCATAACATCTGTTACTAAGCACAATGACTGTGGTCTTGATGATGCATAGTGATGAAAAAAATTCATATAGACCTCTCTTCTCTGTCTCAATTCAACAGCTTTTGAGTTTTTGTCGGTGGAGATATATCTCAACAAAGGGATAAAATCTTGCAAGTTTGAAGTATGTGACCTCATTCTAGTGATGTAGTTTTCAACATATATGATCTCATCTGCCGTGGCTCTTTCAGTGCCATCAATATCAATATTATAGTCGTATGTTAACTTCAAGCTGACCTTCAAGGAGAAATATTGAATAAACTTTATCAAATCCACATCATCGTCAATTGCAGATATATGATTTAAAATTCTCAAAATCGTCCAGTCTGATTCTCTTGCTATTAAACTTGAATGTAGATCGACATTTTTTTTATTGAGATGGGTCGAGACAAACTTCTTTTTCCTCTTGTATGAATCACCAAATGGAGTTGTGCCAATCGTAAATATTGATGATTTCGATAAAACGGTATGAAAAGTGTATAGCTCAGGTCTTGAATTATTTGCCGAGCAATTTTTGATCCACAATTCTCGGATGCTATCAAACGAGTTGGCAACAACCACTCGCTGGTTACCCAACCTAATCTGAAAAACATCTTCACCAACTACATCTTTCCATTTCAAGTATGTGATACAAGGACTATTCAAAACAGACAAAGAATGGCCAAAAATTGGAAGGGCATGTGAAATGCTGGGTATGTTTTTGATTGGTGGTGATAAAGGGGAAGTGATGTTAAAGAGCTCCAAAAACAACAAAACCAAGACAGGTATGATTATAATGCATGCTGGCGCTAAGATGCCTTTCCAACTTGTGTTTGATAAAGACTCCCCTGGATAATCCATTATTTAAAAATGCAAAAGCAAAAAGCAAAAATAATTTAATAATTTATCGGTTGATAGCAAGAGGTCCCTAATTTATCGGTTGATAGCAAGAGGTCCCTCAGCAATGAAGGAAGTGTAAATGAAAGGGGGTTAACGAGTGCGTTAAGAAGAAAGGTGGAGATGGAAAGACTATCCCCTTTTTGAATCAAACACAATTTACGAACCAATCCATTATAATACTGATGATATAGCCCACGATTCAAAATATTTTTGCAACAACTTACCGCTGTTGAAAATTCATCAAAACTTAAAAGCTGAATAAAACTATAGCCAGCCACAAATGAGATTTTTCATTTTTTTTTTGTTGTTGTGATGTACATCTGCTGCTCATAGGAAAATAAGTACTTTAAGACATACAAATATAGCCAACTAGATATTGAATACATTTGAATAGAACAAATCAAAATAAAAGAAAAGAAAAGAAAATAAAATCAAATAAAACAAAACCAAAATTAGTCCACCCCTAACTGACCTCTGCAAATAAAACTCTCTGAATTGTGATAAACCCCTTTCCGTTGAAACAAAAAAAAAAAAAAACATTGAAAAATGATAGAAACATCAATCATTCAACCTTTGAATGAATGGCAAAAAAATAGTAGATTGAATTTCTCTAACGCTTGGTATATATATAGTAAGGACTGAAGCCTGAAATCAGAGATGATCACCTCCATCAGATTATTTCATTCAAGCTAAAACAGAACATCATGGATGCCGTTGAAGAGGTTAAAATAGATGATTGCACACTCCTGATGTCGTTATCCCAGAAATTGGAACCCCCTGTAGAGGGCGATCTTTGGTCGACATTCAAATCGCCCTTCAAATGATCGCTAGCCTTATGGCCAAGCTTATTCTTGTGCTCGATGATGAGATTCTTGATGAATAGCGGCAAGTACTTTTCCAAGTCCGAGTTGTGAAGTAGATCTTGGCTGTTGTGTTGCTGACAGATATGTGATTTTAGTCTAAGGTCGGAGTTCAACTCTTGCAAGTTCTCCAAGTACTTTGAATGGAAGGTTCTCATTGGGTCATTTTTCACATTTGTTGGACTCTTTTCATTCAAAACTTCCGAGAGTTGCAGAATAACACGTCTGATAACCTTCAAATCATTCTTTTCATAATTTTTCAAAAGTTCTGAGCCATAGTAGAATTTTTTCAAATCCTTTTTAGATAACTTATTTTTCAATCCGATGATTGACGACTTTTTGATTTGCAACTTGCCATCATCTATGCCCCAGCTCTTCAAAAACTCAAGTTTCTCTAGGTCTGAGGATGAAGAAATTGGTCTCTTTCGGTTGACTATATCGTTGACTATTATACCAATTTGCTCATTTCTCCAATTATCGATCCTCGTGTTCAAATCGCTTTGTGAATAAATCGAAGATCGGTTATTCGTATCCTCGGCTAACGACTCAATCAACGAGTCTTCCAAATCCGAATCCTGCTCCGCTCCATCCCAACTCGCAGAAGCCTCCTGCTGATGGCTCAACGTATTGTTCGATATGGAGGACAAAATATCTTCCTCATTGACATCACAGTCATCCTCATCATCGTCATCAGAAATTGTGGACTGGTCAGGAGAAAAAAGCACCCACTCAGAATGGCTCAAATTAGAGCTCAAATGGTGCGAAGGCGATGATTGGCTAACGCTATCATTTGTCGAGACGCTGGTTGATTGGAGTAGCGGTACTGATGCCAAGTTTTGCTGATTGAAAGCCATTTGGTGTGTATATCTGGCCAAATCACAGAAAAAAGGGTTCTTTTGGCTTCTCTGGGAATCTACTAAGAACTTGACCTTGATACTAAACGATTTAAGTAGGTTGATTGACTAATAGATTACTTTGACCAACCAACTCTTGCTCAACATCAAAAGAAAAGTGTGGTTTTTACTGTGAGATAAGAGATCTCACTTTTGGTAGTGTAGCAAGAACACAAAATGGCCCTAAAGGTGCCTCACCCAAGGAGAAAGGGTTCCCCCCCAACGAGCAAATAACCTAGAAGTAGGGATTGATCAACTCTTTTACAATAGAGATATTTCTCTGGATCTCACACCTAATCAGAGTGTCTGTTCAAAACCTCGAGTTTTTATTGTTGTTGTTATGTGAAATTTGAGAAGTTGTTATCACGGTTTTCAGAGACAAAAGACAAATATATTACGTAATCAATATTCCCTTTCTGAGACATTAATATCTGAAGACACGACCTAAATGTTTCATAATTTATTTGTGGGAAGAGACGCGCCGCCCTCCACGCTGGAAATACAAATTAAATAAACATAGATAGCCTGTTATATGAGAAGAAGGTTTGGTTTAATCCAATAAAAGTTAAAGTATATAAATTATTGCTCCAGGAAAATGCTTAGACAACAGTTTGCAAGAAGATTCTCAACCACGCCATCCAGAAAGTTTGCCAAGATGACAATGATTGGTACAATTGGTACTGACTTAACCGAACAAACAACGTCAGCGGGTAAGCCATACTTGAAATATGCCATTGCCATCAACAGTAAGAACAAGGCCAACCCAGTCACAAGTTGGTTCAACATTGCTGTTTTTGCTCCATCGCAGATTGAGTTCATGAAGACCTATCTCGGCAAGGGCGCCAAGGTCTACATCGAGGCTGATGCTTCAAACACCGCCTACGAGAAGGAAGACGGTACAAAGAACTATTCCTTGATGTTGTTCCAAAACAACATTGAAGCTATCAAGTTTCCAAAGAAGGAAGAAGAGGCCTAAGAGAGCATGCTAGTGGAGGCTTTTTTTGTTTTTTCTTCTTCAACCAACAAAGGTGGAAAAGAAAAAATATGATATGGTTTATTCTCTCGATTGATTTTCTTTTGTGTTATGTTCTGTTTAGTTTGTCCAAAATCCTTTTGCTGTTCCTCTATTTTTCTCACCCACAATCTGTATATTTTTGTATATTTAATTTACGAAGCTATTAACTGTTTTTTTTTGTTCCTGTTTGTCTTCAACTTGTATATAGGACAAATGACTAAACTGGCCGTTTGGATATGAACCTGACATTTCTTATTCAACAAATTTGTTGGATATCAGTATGGTACCGACTCAGTTCTCGTTCATAAATATTCCATAACTTTGTTGAATAAACTGACACAAATTATACGAGCATAACAGGTAAAGGCAACAAACTAGCATAGACCTTCAGATAACACCAAAAAAGAGAAGAAATGGAAAGAAAAAAGAAACCTATCCTTATTAAGACTTACAGCTCATGTCTGCCTGAATCTTCAGAGATATTCACACCTTTAGTAGCTTCGGTGTTGTTCTTGGAGTAGATTATGCTCGAAGTTATCCACAAGTCCTTCATCTCCTCATCCATCAAACCCTCTCTATTCTCGTCAGTCTCCATTTCCCTGCGAATTTTTTTGAAAAACCCTTCATTATAAGATTCTTCCTCTTTGAAATCAGCCTCGTCCAATGATCTGACAAAACTTCTTTCGTTGTTTTTGAGAAAATCATCTTCCATATCTATATCACGGATGGTGGATGACGTATAGTCAGTTGAAGGACTCTGTGGAATCTTGTAAACGAAGCTGCGGTTATTGGATGAGCTAGCATCGTAAGTTGATGGTGAAACTTCATTCTTGTCGCTGAGACTTTTCATGTGATAAGATTGTGATTCTATATCGTGGTTGTTTGAGCTTGATCGTCTGATGCTTTGAAATTTCTTCTTTTGCTGTTTCATCTTTCCAAACACTGGTCCGAGTCCCATGTTTAGCAGAATATCCTTATACATTGATATGGCCTCTTCACCCAACCCAAATAACAAGAAAGTCATCAATGAGAGCGCAATAAAGATCCATCTATCATAAAGGGGTAGCTCGTGTTGGTAGTAAAGGATGATTCCCCAGAAAGGTCCACCCGTTGATTCAGTGTATGAGTACGGACGACCAACAGTAATCAGAGCTTTTATATCAGTAACAAGAGTGTAAAGAGTCATCGGCAAAAGTGCGACCATTATCAAAATACAGAAGATCAATAGTCTTATGAATCTTCTGATGTTCAAACCCGCACCTGTACAGTTCAAAATATTCTTAACATCCCGTCTTTTTTGATAGTATCTAAAAAGTGTCATGACCGCTAACAGAAATGCCACTAATGACCACAAAAATGATATACCGATGATTATAAATACTTGAAGGGCACTTGGATATGTTACGCCTTGGCAACCCGAATATTGGAAAATGACATACCTAACGTTTTGAACGAAATATGCCAAACCTATTTGGATTAATGGAGTAGGCAAACAGATCAATAGCTCAACAATTAGCTTTCTTTTTTTGTTTGATAGCCAACGAACAGTCAAATCATCTGCTCTCAATATAATGCACAAGTTCAAGCATATTGTCGTAACGGCACATATAATACCGGTACTACACCCAAACTGTAACCATATCATCAAATCACACCAGCCTTTACCATCCCATTGCTGTTCAAACGAATCATTCCCCCAGACCGTGGCATCCACAAAAATCTTAATCATTTGATACATCAACCAGCAAATCAATGAGATTGCACCGACGCTACGACACTTTATGTGCCACGCCATTGCTGGGAGCAATGTCAAAAGAGAGATAATAGAAAAAGCCTGCAAGATTTCTTTGTAAGCTGTCATGGACGTATGTAAATTTGTGTTAATCTTGTTAAAAAACAACTCAACAACTAATCTGGTATGACTTGTGAAGTTCGGTGAGGATAGTTTGAAGTATTTTAGTATCCAGAGTTGTTCGATCGATGTATTTTCAATTCCCAAAACGATCAAATTCCAGTCAATCTTGAAACAAGTCTTGAAACATTTGAGGAGATATCAATCCAGTTTTGAATGAGGGACATAAAGCAAAGATTCAAAACAGAAATATTTGTAGCCTCATCTCATCAAATCTCAACAATGAAAGAGTATTTGTTTGATAAAGTCCCCCATTGAGGTCCCAAAGGGGAAATTTTATAGATTGGCATATACTATTTTTTAATTTTTCATTTTCTGTTTGAAACTGGAGAGAGCATTGAAGACAAATAGTGTAGTGAATATGCAGGTATCGAACTCAATTTATTTGATTTGGGTGAAATATCATCCGATTTGAAAACAGTAGAAGTTTTAAATCAATTGGAGACTCTTGTGGCTATTCCTAGGAGAAGGCTATATCGATGATTTACTCAAGAGAAGCAATAAACAGGCTTCTATTCCAGACTCTTTCCATAATTGTTCATTGTGCATTAGACGTAGAATTTTCAGAGAACTGAACTTTAAGTAAGTAACTATATTACTCTGAATGTATCGAAAGTTTGGGTTCATTTGTTCTTGGATCATGTATCGTAAAATTTAAAGATTAGATCTTGATAAGTACGGTACTTATGACTTTCCCAGTACCCTTCTCTTTCCCTTGTCAAACCAAAAAGAACCAAGCTTGATCAAGTCGTAAATTACCACCTTTCCAGCAATTTTCTCAAAACAATATTGAAAATTCCGCTCAAACCAGCCTCTACTGCTCAACATAATATTAGACAATGTAATCAGTAACCAGGTATTATAACACATAAGCAACAATCGCTTGTTGAATAATGGTATACGGCTTTTCTCAAACAGAAATTTACTGATGATTTGAGATCAAGGTGTGTGCATATTATTAAGCTTCAAGTTTCAAATCGAGACAAGAAATACTCTTTTCAGCCTATCTTTGATCTGTAAAGCCAAAAAAGATCGTAACTGTAAATTAGTTAATAGGAATATCTCTCCAGTCAGGTTATACGAGTTCAAATACCTCATTTCTTACAACTTGGAGGTGCCTCAAATTTCTCAAAAGCTAGTGAAGGCATCAAACTGCTTCCTAATAAGTCAGGTTTTCGCCAATAAAGTAGAAAACAAGATAGATGTAATGTACAAACAATTTCCAGTACGTTGGGGTACATATGATCAACACAACAACTCAAGTGTTATAGTGAAATTGGTGCTCAGTCTTTTTGCACCTCAAACTAAATATTCAGCATCACTACTCACTGCATTACAACTTTGAGATTTTGATATTATTGGGTGCAACACCAGAGTTCATGTAATACAATGATCGACCACAAGATCAGTGTGAGCACAAGATTGTTACTCCAAACAACATGAACAACAATCTGGAAAGTTTCATTTGCTCTACGGCATAACCAGCATAGAAAAGACCGGGGACATACTGTCACACTCAAAACAATACTGGAGTTGTTCACCTACCTAACTGATTGTTGCAATATTGAGGCATAGCGATTGAAAGTTCACCAGCATCGAAATCCCGCAAGTTGGCGATTCATTGAAAGCACTTTTAGAAGAACATGAACTAGCCCAATTTAGAGTGTCTTTTTGTTTCACAGTGTCCTCAATGAAACAAAAAGCTTCTCAGTTTGTCTCTCTTCCCGCTTCAAGCCATAACACTATGGAATCTCGATTGAAAAGAGACAGGTTCGACTGAAACAATCTTTTGTCAAACGTTTTTTAACCCACTTGCGATACGAGGCATGTTTTCAGTGACTGAGTTCAACTTTATAGCAAGACAACACAATCTATTCAATTCTGTTGACCAATACTTCATAAAAATACCAATTTATTTTGCGATTCACTGGTCTCCTTATTTAAACCTCAACCTGCTTATCTTGTCGTTATTAGCAATCAACTGTTCACGCATTTACCCATTCCTGCTAAAATACGTATGCACCAGCTCATACACACCGGGAATGATTCCTCTCTTTGAACCCCCCTCCCCTTTGCTTTTTGAAATGCTGCTTTTGCTTCATTTAAAAAGAAGCGCTTTGAAACTCGACAAATCTGTCTTCATTCACGCTTTGTTACATAGCAGTTCTTCGAGTTTCCATTGAAGCTAGATACAGATGAGAGGACTTCTGGACACTTTCATCCTTCAAACAACTCTTCAAAATGACCTTGGATCTGTAATTTTGTGCTCAATGGTTTCTGAGCTCAATATCCATGGTTCAGAATTAGTATTAATATCTTTCCCGAATCTCACGCATGCAATATTTCAACTGACTAATATTTCCTAGGCTAATAGATAAAGTTTCGATAGACTACAATATATATATATATATATATATATATATATATATCACATACATAGCTGCATTCAAGCTGGTAAATTATCAATATACCTATTTGTGTTCCAAAGTAAGATTTTGCTCAACTACTAAGCTATTCTATCAATCTATCATAAGTTGTCAAACCTGCTCACTCATTATCAAATTCATCAATTGATCAAAAATGTCACTAAACTCAAACAATTTGGGAGCCAAGGAGAGACTTAAGAGATTTTCAGGATTTTTCAGATCTTCAACTTCTAGATCACCTTCCCCGACACTCAATTCATCTTCAGGAGAAAGTTCAGCTGTGAATTTCTTTGACGATCCTTCTTTGACGCCTTTACTGTTACACGGTTATAAATCAAGCACAAAACATCATTTATTGCCGTTGGAGTTGGCAGAAGACCTCAGGCTTCATTTGCCACCAAGATTACAAATATCGCATAACTGGAGACTACTCTACTCTCTTGAGCAGAATGGAATTTCATTGACCACTTTGTATAATACGATGGCTGCAACAAGTACATCGGCAGAGAATAGAAAGTATGGATACATTTTGGTTATAAGGGATGAGAGCCATCAAATATTTGGGTGCTATGTGAATGAAAGGTTTAAGCCAATGGATAGAAAGAGGTATTACGGCAATGGAGAATGTTTTCTTTGGAAAGCAGAGATCTCAAAAGTTCCAAACCTAAACAAGGAAGAGGCATTGAAAGACGATCATGATCACAATCAAGAACAGATAAGGTTAAAAGTTTTCCCGTACACATCTTTAAATGATTTTATTATTTACTCGGATGCCAAATTCATCTCCGTTGGATCAGGAGAGGGAAAGTTCGGATTGTGGATTGATAGTGACTTGTATAGAGGGGCATCAGATTCAGTTGATACTTTTGGCAATGAGCCGTTGAGCAGCAAGCCCCAATTCAAGATACTAGGAATAGAAGTATGGCAAGTTGGTCAGTGAGTGGCTGGATATAGCATCTGGTTTTTTATTAGTGTTTCGCAAGGTTGTTTTCTCCTTTCTTTCTCAAATTTGGGTTTTCAGTATGAATAAATTAGTTCGAACTTTTATTGAACATTTGTGTCATTTCACAACACGCTTACTAACTTCAAGGTAATGCAAATGAATTTTTCGACTGATGAAATGAAGGCAAAATAATTTGAAAAACAAACAAAAAACGAATAGACAAACCCCATCTTGTAAGTTGTGAACTGAAGAACCAAGAATGAATTTAAAATAAAAGCAATGATTCAAATAAACAAAGAACAGAAAAAAACAAAAAGGACAACCACTGTCTTAACTTCTTTGCAAGTCAAGAAACAAATCTAGTAAGCAAGCAGTCGACCAAGCTTGTGAAGGACTAGAATCATTGCATATTGCACCATCTTTTTGAGTCAATTCAGTCAATCCCGCCCATGGACTTTCGTGAAGCCATCTTCTATGTTCAGTTAATCTTCTACCTAATAGTTGTTGAATGAAGGAGTTGTCATCTTCTTCAATACAGCTATCATGTGCTATCAAATGAAACTCACAATATGCTCTCAAAAAATAACCGTAACACCAAACCCATTCTGGACCTTGATGATAGTTTCTACCCTTTGAAGTGGCAAAATCGTCATTATCAACACTGTTCAAATAATATGGTCTATAGTTGTAATCTGAAGGATCCAAAGTTTTCATCCCCAAAGGTCCCCTTATTGTGGCATCGGCAGTTTGTAATGCCTTCAAAGCTCTTTCTGGGGTGAATAGTTCAGGCGAAACGGCCATTGCAATACAAAAATTGGGACGTAGCTGATAGTCCTCATATGGTTTGCTGGTTTTGTAAACATCTTTATAAATGCCTCTCCTGTTAACTAAGGTTTCATCAATAACAAACTTATGGTCATCACTTGAATTATCTGGAATGTAGAAACATCTTTCAAAGTTATCTTGAATCAATTTTTCCCAAGCAGTCAACAAAATGGTTTCTCCATCCTGGGATTTAACAGATAAATACTTAAACAAATTTTGCTCCAGTAGTTTGTTCACAAATCTTAAACAACTCTTCAAAAGCCCTATGATTTCCACATCTGCACCATTTCTTGGAGTACCTGGCCACCCTTGATTTCCTGCCCTGACACTTTCTCCCATTTTATCCATCCATGTGCCACAATTCCATTCATTTCCACCATGAACAAAACCGGTTTCCCAATCAACTCTGATGTCAACATTGAAACCCTCATCTTTCATTTGCGAATCAAGGTTTGGGCCAGCATTTGCCTCTCTAAATGATATGCCTTCTGCATGACGTTTTAAGATTTCATAAACAATATCTTCAATGGAGGTTTCATAGCTGAAAGCTTCTGGACTATCATATTTGACGTACTTATCATCCATTGGAAATCTTCTCTTCACCTTTTCTTGCAAGATGGACTCACCATTCGGAACTGCGACGACATACTCCTGAACAGATTCGACGAAAAACCATACAGCATCTCTTGCGTTGTATCTTGGATTTCTACCGGCATCCAACAAATTTGGGATCAACCCATGTTTCAAGGTGGCTGCAAAATTCAAAATATGGCTCTTTGCTTCATCGAATCGTTCTGTGGCAATCAATAAACCCCTCAATGAGATAAATGTATCCCTACCCCAGGTTCTCATGTAATCATAGCTGAAGTGAGGTAACCCTGCACACAAAGTAGGAACTTGTTTAAATGGAGTTAATGAAGTTGATCTCATTGAACCGACCATTTGAATTGAAGTCATTGCCAAGTTTTGAACGAAACAAGTTCCGTTTTGTACCAAGTCAACTGACATCAATGATAATGCTTGATAACGACATGCCTCATATGCAACTCCAATAACTAAGGCAAAGTAACGCGGTAAGAGAAAATACGGAGCTTGCTTGATTCTAGCCATTCGTTCAGAAAGCCACGTTCTGAATTGATCGATACCTTTTGTGTCACAATGCTTAGACAATCTATCGACAGTGAAGTCCAAAGCCCAATGACCTTGTCTCAAATTTTCAATTAATGGATGACTCAAGTCGTTGTCTAATATGACATCTCTCAAAACTGATATCCAGCCTTGCAAACCTGCATAAACAAGTTTCCCATAATTCGGAATAAAATAAACACCATCTTTACCTGCGCTAGTATCCCTTTCTTCCGACTCACAGCGGTATAGAACGTTATTCAAATCAACCAACGTTAATGACCTGGCAGCTTCTAAAGCTCCACTCCTGACATAATCATCTAAATCTGCATCACATCCTTCAAGAATTGTGGAGAACATCACAATAGACCCTTGCGGTAAATAGTCAGGAAGGGTGATCTTTGACTCTTTTTTTGCATCATCAAATTCCACCAATGGCCTTTCCAACTCTTTTAATGAGGTTTTGACTGGTTTGATAAAAGCTCCCTTTCCCTCCTTATCTGGATCATCACCTTCTTTGACAAGACAATATCCAAACTCAAAGTTCACTTTTGAACCATTAAGAAAGATTGGTGCTAACCATTGATCCCCATCAGGATGGAACTTCGTTCTTGCGACTAAGAAATAACCCTTACCTGTCTTAGAATTTGAAATATGAAATGTCATATATTGGCCTTCATGATGCAAATACATTTCATTATCATCTGAAGTCAATGGGCTTTCCAATCCAATTTCTTTTCGAATAGAGTTCAACTTTGACTTGACAGAGCTAATACCCAAATTAGATTCTGTCGAGTACAATCTTTTCTCATTTACAACATCCAACAAATGAGGATAACCTTCATCATAACCGAATACAGAACCGGTTGCACTGGAACATAATGAAACCAACGCGGCGGTGGGTAATGTATCCTCAATGCATCTCTTGTCAAACGGAGATTCATTGTCATGTGTACAATCCATAAATATTGCATGTGGCGATGAAGCTGTCAAAAGTTTTGGAAGCTTAATTTCAGATGCTGAATCAATGATAAAGTTTGATTCAAGATCTTCCAATATCAGTGTCGTTGAGAACGCAAAATCATCTAGTGGTAACCATTTTAAACTGCCGATTGGTTGACCACCATAGCGATGAACTAGTTTTGCGAGTTCGTCAACGGACCAAGCCTGGGCTGCCTCCCTGATCAATGAATTGATGGACAATCTTTCAACAAACAATTTATCCATTTCTTCACTACCAGTGAAGAGTTCGGCAAAAACATACAAGTTAGGATTGATTTCTCTTGCAGCATCCAACAATGTCTCACCAACATGAAGCGGAGTGGAGTGACAATTATCAATTCTAAAACCGCAAAAGATCGAAGCGCATAATTGAGTGTATTCAATCATTCTTGACCAAAGGTATGGTGAATCATCAGGACATGAACCATAACGCAATTTGACACAGTCACCCCATATGATAACTTCCCTTCTTAAATAACATCTGCTTTTGGATGAAGCAAAATCAACCAAAGGATTTCCATTCCATATCCAACCATTATTGGCTAAGGACCATTCACTACCATCATCACCGATAAAAGTAGTGAAATATGGCTCAGTCAATGGCGACTCATCTGTAATTTCACCCAATTGTGGGCCGTTAGAATCCAATCTCAAATATTTCACCCTGTTGTACAACTGTTCCATAATTGTTTCAAAATCTTGATCATACGCTTTGTATAAAGGTAGATTGATTTCATCAAGAATTCTTGTGGCATAAACTTTGACAGATTCGAAATCTGCTGCTTGAGGGTAGACTTGCTTCAAAATTGTAGCAAATGTACACACCTCCAAACGATTTCCACCTTTGGAAGCACTCAAATCAAATGGAAGTCCATTGTTGCAACATTCAGCAACGAATGACGCAAGCCTTGCTAAATCAGATTTGACATCTTCATCAATTTTGTGCAAAGCTGGGGAATTATCAGGGTCGTAGTTCTCCCAACAAGATTCTAGCTCTTCGATTTCACGATTTACATCTAGAGTATAGTATTTCCAAAGTTTTATTTCACCTAGGACATGTATTTTAATACCATCCATGACTTTCAATAAGTCATTTGTTGATGAGATTGTTGTTGGAAACCCATGAGAACGCATATGCCTACTAAAATGTTGTAATGCGGCATCTAGTTCAATTGCGGGAATCAAATGTGGCGCTGTATCTCTGTTATAACCCGCTTCTGGGTGCGATCTCAACCACTGTGAGTCATTTGCGGTATGATTCCAAACAATATCGGTTATCGACAATATCCCATGATCTCTTTCCAAATTCCTGGTCATAGACTTAACATCCTCTGCTGATTTGAAAACGTTGGGATCAAACTTTAACTGATCATAGATTGAGTATGGTGAATTCGATTCACCTCTTTCACTCAAAGGAGTGAAATGAATCATGTTGTAATTCTTTTCCTCTATCAATTTGAAATAGTCTTCCCATTTTGTTATATCATTTGACATCCACTTGCTGACGACCGACTGTAAGCTGATCGAATTTAACGGTAGATATGAACCGTTGATATACAACGATGGCGGGCAGTTGATATAGAACTTCCTGGTCACGATCATCTTTTGAACACCTTCAATTTCATCAACAATATCATAATAAGAAACGTAGTAACAGTAAGCACCTGGATTGAAGATGGGAATTTTGATTGTATGGTCCGAGTTGAATGAACTTGAATCGATTGGATGTTTATAGAACTTTGATCGTTCAAACTTGGTATCAGCACTTGGTGGACAGTTGGACCATATAATACCTTTATTACCTATCTTGGATCCAGCCTGAATCAACAATCTTAGCTGTACTAACGGTGAAGCTCTATCATTTCCAGTTTCGAGCGGAACACTAGGTAAAGAAATGACACCATTCGTGTTGATACCTTTATTAAGACCTAGTAAAGGTTCCCCGGTATCATCAATTCTAAGTAAAAAGATCCTAGTCATTACAGATCTATTTTACTTCAATTTGGTGATCTCTTTGACTGAAATAAGTATCCTATGCTCTAGTATTAATCGAACCAATATCGAGTCCTTACTCTTTGTGTTGCACCCACTCTATTAGCGTGTCAAATAAGCAGACACAAAAAAATAAAATATGGGGCGGATTATACTACTACAAATAACTGATGAAACCGTTTATTTAAGCAGTTCGAAAGCTGGTTTATATCCACGAATAAGGAATAGATGAAACAGTGGGTTATATATCGAATTCCAAAATATAGTATCTACTTTGCAAGTCATGAAAGTCTGCGCTTTGAAGATCCATCCGTACACCAAAGTTTATCAATTTTCCATCATTTCTCAAACAACCTTTCAACATCTCCAAAGCTTCTGCCTCATCGGTGATCTGTAGTCTATCGATCATTACCAAGAATTGCACATTGGAGCCATTGTCACCTATCAAATCGTCACAAGCATCGATACAGTCGTTGATGAGTTCGTTTGTGACCGGGGAAAAGTGTCGCAAGATTACCAAGGGAACGAATCCGAAACTTTTGTTTTTGCAACTTAAGTTATTCAGTTTAAAGAATCTAGCAAGTTGATGTTCATCAAGGGACCTAGGCGATCCGTTCCCTAGAAGTTCTAGACCTTTCTTTTCCAAAAGGACATCACGCTAACGACTTTGTACCTAGACCAGTGTGAGAGTCGAAGATGTCACCGTTACCAGCAATCAAATCCACTACTTCATAAGTTGATGGCGACACCAATTTTACCAAGGTGTTTTTAGCAAGACTTCTTCCTTCCAACGCGGAAGACTGGTTGTCGCTGACAATTGCGATTTTATTAGTGCTATTGTTGTTTGATATTAAGTTCATTGCTGGTTCTTTTTCTTCTGACGGTTACTATTTTAAGGATAATCCTAAAGTTTTCTTGTGTTTTGGTAGATCAGGGTGCAACAAACATACAAGCTGTTTCAACTGAAAGCAATCGATTCTTTATAACATCTACAAACGTCAAACCACAAAAGTTACTTACTTTATGCAAATTCCGCGCTGTAGAATGAGGGAAAAACAAAAAGGGGAAGATAGGCCGGGTAACACTAGTTTCTGCCATATAACTGTTACTTTGAGACCTAATGAGTCGAGATGGGTAAGTTGTGGGTGTTAAAGAGGTGAAACTTTGAGTCGCTGTCTGTTTGTCTTTTTCTGGATCCAAAGCTTGATACAGATAAAACAATAGCACATCTAACAAGTAGATTTTATCCCGATGTGTATGACTGTTTGTTTATTTATGTTACTCATGTCAACGTCAAACTTTAAACCTCAGTGAGCAACATCCTTTGTGTGTTAGAGCTTGGTGTCTCACCCAGGATGAATAAATTTCATCACCAAAACTAGAGCAGGCGAGGTGTATGGCTGGCAGATTGGATCTGAGAGTTCAATTGCCGGACTGGCCGTGATTATTTGCCGAGTCCTAAAATGAAGCGTCAACCCAGCAAACACCCCCACTAATCAAAAAGTGCTACTTGCTGCGTTGAGATTATTGTTGATTTTTAGTATTAAATTATTATTATTATATTATTATTAGTTTTCGAATAAAAGGTGAAAGGACAAGATAGAAAAGTTTCACACTGGACAAATGGGGAATGACAAGACTTTCGAGATTATACAAAGGGATCAAAAACAAAGAAAGCTAACTTTTTTTTTTTTTTTTGTTCTTTTTGCTTCATAATTTGGTCATTGCCGTCATCATCAAGGGAATATGCAAAAGGGGGGAAGAAGGGGAAAGATGAGTTCCATATATTAGCATGCGAAGACAATTAGATATCTGAATCTTGGCCTGGGTTGCAAGTTTCGTAATCCAACCACTTCAAGATTTGCCATGTCAAGTAAGCCAAGAAGGCACCCAAGAATGGACCAACGATGTAGATCCAGAAGTAAACTGGGAACTCAGCCTTTGCAATAGCTGGACCAAAAGATCTGGCTGGGTTCAAACCGGCACCGGTGTAGTAGACACAGACCAAATGGCCGATGAACAAAGAGATACCGATGGCGAATGGAGCCATGAAGGTGGCTCTGTGCTTCTCGACAGCCATCATCAACACGGTCAAACACAAGATGTAGGTACCGAAACATTCCAACATAAGACCTCTACCCTTGGAGCAGCCACCGCCCAAGCCGTTGGCAAACAAAATCTCACCAGGGGTCATGGCGGAGGCGGCACCAGCAGCTGCCATACCGGCAACGAACTGGGTGAAGATCATGAGCGCACCTCTGACTGGAGGAATGGCTCTGGCCAAGACCAACGAGAAGGTGACGGCTGGGTTCAAGTTACCACCCGAGACCCTGAAAAAGATGAAAACGGCAAACATGACGGAGAACCCAAACCCGAACGAGATCATGATCAATTGCATTGGGTCGGAGCCTCTGGTGCTGGCCTCTGGCACGGTAGGGTCGTGGTTGGCGATCTGCGCAATCACAAACGCGCACCACAAAAACATAAAGGTACCGACAAACTCACCCATCATTGCGATGAAGTGGTGACGGATCGTGTCGCTGCCCATGCCCACCTTGGAGTAGGCTGGCTTGTATGGAGGGGTGTAACCGACGTTGGCTTGCGCTTCAACGTCGACTTGTGGGACTTCTTGCTCGGCTGACATCTCTGGGAGGAATTGCTGCTTTTCTGTTCTTTGAAAAATTTGATGCAACTCAAACACAAATAAAATAGAAGATGAGGTTTCGATCTTCTATTTATATTGTCCACCCAATCCGACACAAGTCAAACACAAGAAAATTTTTTCGGCATCTTCTTCTTTGGTTCGACTGCTTGGCCTGCTGCTTCCTCGAATAATAGGAAGCATTAGCACAACAAAAAGAAATTTCAAATTTTTTTTTTCACTTTTTTTTTGGTTTGACTATTTTTGTTCCGTCTCCATGGCACCAGAACCTAAAAATAGACGAGGCCAATCTGGCGCATTGGTATTAAGTGGAAATGGCGGAGGGAAGGTAGATGACGGGCAGCGGAAGGTCCCGATCGCGGCGAGTAGACGGGTGAAATTCAGGGGAGGCATCGTAATGTACGTACAGTTTACTGAGATAGATTGCTGAAGTTTAGACAGTTTGGGTTGGGCGGGTTGGGGTTTTGCTGATGCTGCGACGACTAAGATTGAACTTGAGTTAGTCAAGTTAAGCTTGCTGGGTTTCGGGATGGAGGTGTCGTGTGTTAAGTTCGGTGGGTGCTCAGGCTGGCGCCGTGTTTGTGTTTACAAACTTCTGCAATAGGCAAGTATGGCCAGGCTGGACAGGCTGGATAAATTTCATGAGCATGCGCTGTGTCTCAAACGTAGCAGAGCTTGCGGTGGTGATTTGCGTCCTGGGCAGTGTCTCTCAGGCCTGCGAGCACACACAGGTTGCATTGGCCGGAGAAACAGCGATGCGATGGGTGGTGGGCGGTGGTGGGTGATCCTCGATCTTCGATCTTCGATCCACGGGCCACCCACACACCCTCCCCCTAAATGCTCGTGCTCGTGCTCGTGCTCGTGCTCGTGCTCGTGTTCGCGGACCCCTACACAGATCTTGCGCCCACCCGCTGCTTTGTTGGAGTTCCCTTCATCTTCAGACGTATGCACTGCTGCTTATGTTGTTTGGCTCTTTATATAATTGCCTCACTTGCTTGAAGTTGTTTGGACGTGTACCTTCCTGAAACGGCTGTTTTGGTGCTCCCGACACGCCCTTCCTTTAGGTAGGGCTCGCGCGTGTGTATTTATGTTTGTTTTGTCTTTGTTTTTGTTTCACTACCTGTGTTTGTCTTAGAAGCATTCAAGTCGAAGATCTCACCCATCGTTCGACACGATCAGCACCAGATCCGTACCAAGAGGATTGAAGAGGATGTCAGCATATCGCAACCCAAGTCAACACTCAGATAGCAATGCCAGGACTAGGTCAATGTTTCATAAAACAAGATTCAGGTTGAAAGAAGAGGACGCACTGCGTGATCTCGGCTCGCGGTTGAATGGTTATGGTGGTTATGATGGTTACGAAGGGAAGGGACAGTATCTCTCAGATGTATCGACAAAAAAGAGGTTTGATAGCGCATCCGAGTTCTTGTTGAAAAAACCTGTAGCACTCGCTGAGAATGAATACCGCAAGAGACCGTTGAAATCCATATTGAAGAAAACATCCTCCCTCAATAACAACATGGGCTCGCCTATAAAACAGCTCTCCAGAAGAGAGGCAAGAGCGACTCTTTCGTCCTCTACTCCCATATTGAACGGCTCTGGGCTGTTGTTGCACAGAGCCAAAAACAGCAGATTGAGGTCGATTGAGCCCAAATTGGGCAAACGACTTGCAAAGAGGAAAACAAGTGATAAACATTTGTTTGAGTCGTTCAAGAAGTTTGGCTCCAACGTGATATCCTCGATTGTCGGAAACAAAATCAAAGAGGAGACGAGGGACGACCCGAGAGATGTCAAAAACATGCATTTCAGTATGCCGCCCACCACTTCTACATCATCATCGAAGACTTCGGATCCAGAGGATTTCCTTTCGAGAGATGAAGTATCAAAGTTGAAAAAAGAGCTCATATCCGCTCATTTTGAGATCACTAGTAAAGAAGAGGAAATTAAATCTTTGAAGAGGAATATTGGTTACTTGGAAGAACAAAATGACACGATTTTGAAATCAAACAAAAGTGTGCTATTGCGAAAGGAAATTGAAAAACAGGATTTGGAGATTTCCAATCAGTTGCTCAGAAGAGAACTAGAGAAATGGAAAAAAAAGGAAATGGCTGGCACCGAGGACTCTTCTGATCTATTGTCTATTCTCAGATCTACAAACTCAATGAGAGACATTGACTATTCCGATAGATTGCAAAAGATAAACCCAATCTATAAGTCAGACACAAAAGTGTCGAGTTTCGAGTTAGAAATGGAGGACATCAAAAGAAGAATACAGGAAAGAAAGTTAAAAAATCTGTCGGATCAGGATAAGGATACAACTATAACTAATGACAACTACGGAACTTTTGAGTCTTCTAATTCAGACTTGAAAGAGAAAATTTCTCAGTTGGAAAAATCATTGCAACTTATTACAAACCGGTTGAACAATGATCAGCCAAAGCCAGATGACGACACATCTGACCCAACACTTGATTTGATAAGACAGCTTAGAAAGGAGAATAAGGAAAGCATTATTCTGGATAAGAAAAGAGAAACCAGAAAAGTTGAAATGGTAAATGACATAGACGAAGAGTTCAATAGGACACTAGATGAATGCGAGTCATTCTCACCAATCAAAAAAATACCAATTTTTTGATTGTAGACTGCTCTTTGCTGGCGGTTAATGTTGTGTGTTCGAGGGTTTTTTTTTCTGTGTGTGTTTCCAAAATTCGCGGGAACAAACTTTTAATGTAAACGCTAAGTGATAAAACCAACTGATGTCTCCAATCCATAAAAGTTTTACTTGAAGTTAAAATTGTGAACGGAACAGAGGTTTGGTTGAATTGTCATAGGTAACTTTGAGCCAACTTTTCTTGAAGTACCAACAATAGCGGAAAAAAAAAATTAACCGCCATAAGGGATACCTTTTTGAATAGGTGTGTCGTTCGTCAACATTTCTGTTGAAGTTGAATTGTTCAAGATCACAAGGATCTATCAAGCTGATAATAGTTGTCAAAGCAATTAAGGATCAAGCGCCCATTTTTGAAGTAAAATTTCATAATAATTGGTTGAAATTTATAAATTTTGTCTCACATTAGCCGTTTTCCAATGTCACTTATCACTTTTGCGAAAAATCAAAGAAATGGTTTGATATATTTAATATTGATCATGTCGTGGCTCTCGGCTGCTATCAATTGTTTGTACTCTTGTTTACAATACAAAATGTTTGATTATACGTTGGAATATCCTGCACTAACCACGGATTCAACCATAAATGATAAAAACATAGAGGCTCAATCTGCATCAATCTTTCAGTTTCAGCTTTCGAACGAATCAAGCATTGACTTTTTCAATTATGATTGCGGTACCTTCAAAAAGTCTTTGAAAATGAAATATGATCATCTAACAGTGGTGTATGACTGTTTATCAAGAGAAAAGATTGCAAGGACAAACTTGATAACTTACGATTTGCTAACGTCTTTAGGTCCATTGTACTCTTTGAACTTTGTGAGACCTACTAATTTGACCTCATGGACACCTTTTAATAGCCATGAAGAGCAAAATTCAATATTTATTGATCAGTTGGTGATAGATTTTCTTGAATTCAATAGTGATGCTATTCCATACCTGATATCCGACCGCAGGGAGTACAGAAAGAGTATTGATGAAATGTCAAACAGATTCAAAGCAGCCTATGTCAAAGGTGGTACCCAATTGGGTTGGGTCAAACTTGAAATTTTTTTATTGTCATTGGTTCCATTTTATTGCTTGACCTTGATGTTTATACTATGGCAATTATCATTTATAGATAGGAGGTTCATTTCATTACTCAAGACGATGTCAAGCGGATATAGAGTAGTCACAACTGTTTACGTTTGCTACATACTAGGTTGCCTACTATGGTCTCCTATTTTTGGTGTTTGCAGAAGGGATACCATGCTCTTTGGTTATGGTCTACGAGATATACTGGTAATATTAAAGTACAAAACATATCTTCTCGATATAAGACTTGCGAATGCTCCATTTGAGGTTGTGTTCCCGCTCGTCTTGACAGTTGAGGTTGCAGTTTTCTTCCATATAAGCATTCTGAGATTGGCCGATCAAATCAAGCTAAGAATAAGCTCAGGAACCTTAATTCGTGTCTTATTTGACCATCAAGATGTTGAAAATCAGCATGCGTCACTTGAAGCAAATATTGGCGAGGAGATGAGAGCTACGGAAATATTGGAACTGAAAGTTTTCTGACTGCACCAGTTCGATGTACAAGAGGAGCTTTAAAAGTTGATAGATTGAATTTCAGACACACGATCTGGTGAGGAAGTTTCTGCCGTCTTTAGTTCTTTTTTGTTTTTTGTTTTGCAGAATGCTGGAAGGGTGGGTGGGCATCTGATTATCTTGTATATCTGCTGAATGGCCAAAGATTTGCTTTGTTTTTCCATGAATCTCAGTCTATAATAGAAATGCTCTCACTGATTCCAAACTGATAAGAAACACTGAACTAATATTACTTCATCAAAAGCGCAAGACCATGAAGGTCGCAACCTCTTTTGACTTGATTCAATAATACAAGAGTTGATGGTGAGCACGATATATAACCCAATGTAGTAATTAGTGGCTACCATTTTCTTCATACGAACATTGACTAGCCACTTTATTAGTGGCGCTCAGATTTTTTCTTTTCATCTTCAATTTTTAAAACAAAGACAAGCTTGTATGTATATACTTGAATAGAAATACCCCATTATAACTGAGACCGAAATCACCTATCACAAGCCGAAATGGACTCTTTTGAAGCAAGGCTACAGTTCCAGCAGATGTTGAAAACTCTAACGAGTTCAAACAACAATAACCTCAACATATCAAAATTTTTGATCGTTAACTCAAAGTTTCAAGAAGAATTCTATTCATGCATTATGGAAGCGTTCAAGACTAATAATGACTTAAATTACAGGCTAAACCTTTTCCAGTTTCTAGAGTTTTTGATCCAACAGTCTTTGTTGAATAATGTTAAACCATACGTTGATAACATATCGAATGACTTGACAAAAATTGTCAAGTTGGTGTTGGATAATGATTCGAATGGGAACCCGATCAACTTGAACAGCTTGTTCATAATACTATGCAATATATCAAGAATGTATGCGTTCAAAAAGTTGGGATACTTTGTTTCCAGTTTCAACGATAACAAGGGTTTGATTAGGGAGCAGGACATGGCCAGAATTAGGCGGGGTTTACCCTTTGAAGAGGAAGAGAAAGTCGAGGTGGGCGATGAGAATAACGACACAACGTTTGTTGAAGCTTGGACGTATGTGATACGCTTGAAGAAAAAGATGAAGTACAATAGGATATTGAAAGACTACGAAGTCGGGTCAAAAGATCAGAGGCTTCCAACCAGCATATTGCAAAGCCCAATCAACAATAATTCAATGACCCCGCTGTCGACCTTGAATAACAGTAGTAGCAAGTCTACAGAGAATAAGAAGGAGAAGATCATCCTAAGAAGGATGGAAGACGACAGAGAGAGGACAAAAAAGGCAAAGGAGACCCTCTGGGAAATCCCAAACCAGCTTGACTTCAGTATGGAGTACGACGAGATATTGAGCAAGTATGGCGAGTTGAATGACCTCACTAGTAATGGTAAAAACACTTTCAAAGAGTTGGTTGAGTTGGACCTTTTGGTAGACCAGTGCTACAACGATTGGAACGAAAGCATCCCCAATAAGAGAAGAAGGAAAAGAAGGTATTGAACACAAAGACCTCAGAAGGAAAACCGTAGAGTAGTACTTTTATAATCATATATATATGAAATAAGTAGTTTTGACATTGACATCAGTGTCCCGCTAATACAGGTTCTGGCCCGTATCGAAGGGTTCACTATCAAATCCCGAAATGAGGAACTTACAACACGTTTTTCGCAAAAGACAATCAAAAAGAGCAAAGCTAGCAAGTTGACTGAATTAAGTATGAAGATGTGCTCTACCGTTTTGTTTTCGAATGTTCAACAATCGGCAGACGAGTTGTTTTAAAGTCAAAAAAATTTCAAAGATCCCGAGCAGAACAAAGAAAGGATTGGAGTAATCGTGTAAAGACAAGGAGACAAGGAGACAAAATTGCAAGAAGTGCTCTCTCACTTGGATCACAGTCAGAAACATCAAGAAGCTTCACTATCTTTCAAGTACACCATAATACCAAGCCATTTTTGGAAAAAAGTTCACCAGGTCACCATCCAAATTGACTTCAATGGCGGTAAACTTTTCAATGAACCCATCGATCAAGTCTCCTAAACAAGTGCATGAGGCATCACCGTCAACGATGGCCATCGACCACACGAACGGTTGGTTGAACCACAGCGGCAGCAGCCATACTTCACCGCATAACTTGATGAGCCAGTCCTTGGGTACGCCATCGGACGGTAGCATGACGCCAAACACATTTTCTGAGTTGATGTCTGGGTTGAATCAGCAGCAAGAGCAGCAGCACACAATGAAAGCACAGGACTATTCCTCTTCGACCGGGAACAACAACAGCAACAGCAGTAGTGGAGGCGATATTAACAATGGTAACATCAGTAGTGGTGGCCACTTCAACGTTGAAGAGATGAACACAATCAGTGGTTGGACAGATTTCTCCAATTTGGATGATCATGACTTGATGGTCATAGAGAATCAGATCAAGTCAATACAACAGGGCAACCAGGACGAAGAGGGTGACGACAGTATGATCCATCACCATAAAGAGTATTCGAACTTCAGCCATAATCCATCATCTGCTTTTCCGCCGTCGAGTAGCTCCAATAACGAATATGAGTTTAATTTCCCATCATCGGACTCAACTGGGAGGGAGTATCCGACTAGCGTCAGTACCGATGTTATCTTCACACCATTGATTTCTCCACTGGTTACACCTCAAGTTTCAACAAAGTTCAACAACAATATTCAACACAAACATTACCAGAGCCATCATCAAACATATTCAAATGGTGGATTTAGTCCGTTGACTTCACCGGCATTGGAATTTCAACACCAGATCAAATCCCCAATCATGAGAATCAAAAAGACAGGAGACGATTCTTCCTCCTCATCGTCATCGTCGTCAAAGAGAAAGTTAAACTCCAACTCTTCTCCAATTGCATCAAATACATTGAGTGGAAGGGGCAAAACACCAGGCTCAACCCCGATTTCGGGACCAACCGTTCCTGGTAGAATAACCAAACTGTCTCCGATTTTCAAGCCTTCTTCCAGTTCATCAACTAATTCAAGAAAGCAATCGTTAAAAGCTTTAGCTGATATAAAATTACCAGAAAGTACCATGGATTTCAAGACTCCATCATTGATTTCCAAGAAAAACGGTAGGGATGACAAAAGTAATCATCCTGTTACTCCAGCTACGTTGATGAACTTCAAGAAACCTCCTTTGCAGAACGAAGAAATGGACCAATACTCTGTTGTTATACCCAACAATAACAACGTCATGTTGAATAAAAATAGGGGGCATTCAAGTTCATCCTCACCAGTGATATTACCGTCTTCGACAACTCCAATTATGTTTCCAGTGGATAACAGAAGAAATTCTTCTTCCGTTTCAATCTCGTCAATGAACCAACAGCAATCAATTGATGGTGCATCATCATCTAATTCCACTATCAAAAAATCAAGGAGATCCTCTTCAACGGCTTCAACACCCAATATCAGGGCACAACAACCTTCTCCATATATACAGCCTTCCAATAACGCTGACTTCGAGCCGGCGGATAAAAAAATCAACCACAAGTTGGCGGAACAGGGTAGGAGAAACAGAATGAATTTAGCAATCCAAAACTTGGATAAGTTGATTCCATCAGGATGGAAGAAAGATGTGATCGTCCCATCAAAGGCAACGACTATCGAGATTGCTATTGACTATATTAGATTTTTACAAGAAAGGCTGGTAAGTAATGGGTTTGATATTTCGAGTAATGATTCGATAAGCCCATTATAATTAACCCTGATTATGTATGAACTCTGAAACAAATAGGAGATGTGATCCTTTTATGACCATTTGATTTGTTTTGCTATGTTGATCACCCAGTGAATCTTATCAATTGGTGGAGCTGAAGTCGTGCTTACTTTTGTTGTTGTACTTTTACTTTTCTTTTTGTTTAACAATTCTACACAAGACAAAGAGAGTTTAAACAAGGTGGGTCAGTTTTTGTAATCTCACCTGTACTATTTGCGATTGCAAAAATATAATATAAAATCTAATAATGCAGTTTGTTTGAGCTTCATCCCCTTCCATTCGAGTAGCAGTAATTCGGGAGATCAGAGCTTCCCTATAAAAAATAAGAGCCTATCCTGATTGATTATTTCTTGAATGACCAGATTCTTGTCAAAGCATACGATAAATGTGGATATTTATCAAAACAATAACAAAACCGCTGAACTTCTAGTTACAAGTATTCTGCAAAGACATTGAGTATATTAGTAAACAAAATAATATAAAATAACCCCCTTTTCTGCAACGTACATTGACTGTGAGCATTTCATTTGAGAAAATACCTTTCATTCAGTATTCATTCTTCATCAACACCATCAATCAAATTACTTTTCTCAACTGTCCAACTTGTTTTTATCGAGTTACCATCCAAGTTGACATTGTTTGACATTATACTATTTCTATTACTATTCGTGCTTTGTATCAATGGTGACGAAGGAGTCGTCTGATCTTGGACTAAATCATTACCATGATTGATATGACTTCCTGCATAGAATGAATTGGCTGATGATAGGTTATGGCTATTATTATGCCTTTCAATTATTGACGCCGGTGGAATACCCAATGTGCTTATGTTCGTATTACTGTCAAAACTTCTTCTCCTTCTATTTCTTGTCGAGCTTGCCAAAGTGATAATCGATGATGAGTCCAAGTTGGCATTATTGTTAGCGGTTGTTGAAGATGAGTTACTTTGATAGTAGCCGTTAAGGTTTGGATTCAAGTTAAGATACTGATTATGCGCGGTATAGTTAGAAGTTGCAGTAGTTGGAGTGATTGAAGTTGCCAGTGTTGACTGGGTATCGTCATCTGCATCCTCTTCACCACGATTGATGAAATCAGTCTTTTTTGATGAAACCATGGACACGGAAGAGATAGATAAAATTGGCATCGTGCTTGAATTGCCTGAGGTGAACGATGAAGGTGATCTCATAGACGATGAAACAGAGCCTAGGTCCTGTTGAGCCTCGTACAGTAGATTGTTTAACGATGCCTGTTGCAGGTGATGGATCAGCTGAGATGGCAGCGGTATCGAATGGCCCGTTGAATTTGCTCTCTTACGTTCCCTTCTGTGCCCTTCCGCATCATCGACAGATTTGTTGCTACCGCTGTTATTTTCAGTCGGAGACCTTTTCATCACCTGAGCAACTGGAGCTAACCTTGGGTTAGATGGGGTAGTTGAAGAAGACGATCTAGCGTTGTTCATCAATCTCTTGACCCATGATAGTTTTTTGTTTGGATTTTGAGTGTTGCTGTTGCTGCTAAACTGCACTGAACCTTGATGGCTCAATTTTCTAGGAGTTGCTGGTGTCACAGCTGCACTTGGCTGTTGCTTGCTATTACCACTCATCGAATGTACTTTAGGAAATGATTTACAAATGGAATTGGTTGCAATGCTTTCCTGGACGAAGAAGAGATGATGATGATAATGATGATGTCATGTATGTTCTGTTTTAACTCAACCCAGAGGGTAAAAAAAAATATAAAAAATCTCGTGAAGTGATTAGACGCTGTCAGATAAAATGTATACTATTTCAAGTAACGAGTTCATCAAAGCAACAAAGAAGAAGTGATTATAAGAATGTCATCGAATATTAACGTCAACCAGATATCAAGTCAGCGCAACCGTATCATGGGGTTTCCGTGCGATCCAACTGACCTAATCTTATACATTATTGCCTTATTTCTACCAATCTTCCCCATCATTTTGAGAAAAGGATTGAATTCAAAAGAGTTTTTGATAGGTTTATTGTTGACCATATTTTTCCATGTACCTGGGTTGCTCTACAGTCTTTACATCATTTATGACACAAGTCTCATCACCGGTTCAGAAGATGGTGTGAATTCAAGAATTCATTGGTCATCTTTGAACAATCAGGGCTATGTAGATTTGGAGAGTAACGCAGAACAACCTGAGCAGGTTACATACAGTCAGCAGCACCTTGGATTTTATCAAGATCAAACTCCTGTTACAAATAACAATGAAGTTTCTGAGACTGAAGCTGCTGTTGACCATAATGATGGTTTGCCACCCAGCTACGAGGACATATCAGGTCACAGTCAAAACCCGGTTGATCTCAAGCTTCATGGTGACAACAAGATTCAATCTTAGCCTTTTGATGAAAAGGAGGTGAATGGGGGGGTGAGAGTGTGCTGGAGCTGTGCTTTTTTTTCCATATGACTCAGTTTTTGTTTTGTCAACCATCACTATGAGTAAATAATTGTGGTTGGCTTCTTTGTTTTCTTGTTTCTTTCTTTCTTTGTTTCTCCAACATCATATATCAACAATATCATTACAATAAACAACACTATCAGAGATATAGCTTCATTTACACGGCTCCTTGAGAAGCAGATTTATTCTAAAAAAAATGTAACTAAAAACAATTCAACGTCAAACGTAGTTTAGCATGTGCCATATGTCAATTGTGTTTATTTTTCGCTTCAACGTCTCAATCCCCCATCTTCATCTCCATAAACTCGTTTCTCCTTCTCAAGCCTCTCTTGGTTGATTTTGATGGTTTTCTTCTTACCACCAATCTTTCTTTTTGCATCATTATCAAAATCACGAGCATCGTCAACAGCTTCATCGATTTCATTGGTTTTGAACTTATTGATTTCATCAGCATTGAGGAGTGGTTTCTTGATAAGGGAGTTCAAATAGTTGTTTGCTACTAGTTGGTCATGTAATCCACCACTGAATACATATCGTAGATGAAGTAATCTGAAATATGAGTACCATGAATTTATAGACAAAGACCTAGATTTGGAGATTTTCAAATGTGATAGCACTAAAGGATTCTTGATTACTTCTAATCTTGAGCTTTTGTTAGCAGAATATGATTCAATTGTGTTCAACACATCTCTGAAAACAGAATGTGACTCCCTCTTATCCTTCTTACTTATCTTCTTCGAAGAATTGGTTGAGAAATCTTTGAAAATGGCAATTATCCTTGCAGAATCGAAGAACGGCGAGAACGCATTGAAACCGTCAGCATCTTCTTCGTTTTCTTCGTCATAGTCATGATAGTCATACAATTCGTACAGTAATCCGATCAATCTACCAGCTGCTTTTGAAACGTTGATCAAATTTTGATCCTCGAATAACTCTAATAGTCTTGGAACTAAGTCTTCAATCAAATCATTTAGCACCGAGGTGTTTGATGAGCCGTTATTGTAAATCAATGTCAACAATAAGCCAACACCATGAATAGCGTTAACAATCACAGTAGATTCATCAACCCTAGCATTCGATAAAACAAGACCCTCAGCCATAGACATTAAGAACTCAACTGATTCATCCATTCCAAAAGCACTTGATCCATCCATGATGCACATCAATAATGATGAATAGCTTAAAATCAAATTTGCCCTCAAAAGAGTGGAGTTTGTTTCAGTAAATTTGATATTCTTTTCCAAAACAGGAATAAGATCGGTCAATATCAAAGCAGAGACTTCATCAATATCACTACAAGCGTATGTAGTTAAAACTTTTAAAGTCAATATCCTTTCCATTTCACTTCTTGAATTGTTAAAATGATTGATCAAATTCTCGAAATCAAACTCGTTGACATTATCCTCTTGAGCCAAGATTAGTGGCTTGATAATTATCAAATGATAAAGCTGAGCCAATAATAATTCTCTTGATTGAGTGCTAACTGATGTACGTGGTAAACTCAACGATTGAAAAATCTCTCCAATTGAACTCGTTTTGATTTTCAAGTCGTTGCTCTTTACTGTATCATCTTTAGTTTCTGGGGATGCATCAAATTGGCTTTGAAATGAGTTCACTTTTGACAAAATCAACTCATTCAATTGATCGTTAATATCGTCCAATTCATTTTCATCATCGTCACTATTATTAGAGTTGCTAAGTAATCTAGACAGTGGAGTTCTGGAGTTTGAGCGTGACGACATTCTTGAGTTGGACCTTGACCCATCCGGTGATGTAAACAATCCTCTACGTAAATCTGACATACTCTGATGGTCACCTATCGAAACAGAAGTGTACTAATTGAGGTTACTCGGGATGATTAGTTATCAAAGTTTTATAATTCGGTCGCTTTTTTTTTGCTTTTTTTGATATCATGTCAATTTGAAAAGGCGATGATGCTCACTTTTTAGTTTTTAGATTCACGAGTTAACCTCACCTTCAAATCGAAGACAAATGAAATAACAAACGAGTTTATTGGGTACAATGTGAAAGATATATACCATAACTAAATAGAATCCAAGCTGTTGGGGTTTCAAGGGGCTGAAACTTTCTCTTCTTCGGGATAAATAGCGACTTCATGAGATAAGATCATCTCTGTTTCAAACTCGATATCATCGGGATAGACAGCGGCATCAATACAGGATTCGCTAGCTGGGAAAAGCTTTGAAAGAGCCACATACACAAGACCACTGGCAGGGAAACTGTAAAAGTATCCAAGATAGTAGAAATGTAATACATTTTCACTGATTTTGATACTGGAGTTGACTGCCGATGCAAATCCAGGTAGCTGTGGGGCAAATCCACATAAAAATGCAACTGCCGCTCTCCAGTTGACTCCATATTTGTTGTATCTATAGATTCCGTCTTTTTTGTAGAATTCCCTGATATCATACTTTTGATTGTGAACAAAATACATGTCAAACACAATAATCGAAGCCATTGGTGCAAGAAAAATGGTATATCCATCCATGAAAGAGATGAACGAAGAAGCACCGTTCAAGATGTTCCACGGTGTTGAACCCCAAGCAAAAATAAAAGCAATAAGGAACTGACCTCTACGAATGTTGATATATCTTGGTAAAAGGGCAGTCAAATCATTTGCAGCTGATGCACAATTTGCAGAAAGATTGACACCAATTTGACCGAAGAGGAATATCAAAGAGAGGAAAAATGAAGCCAGTCTGCCACCTTTCGAAGTCCACTTGTCAAAGACTAGTAACGGGTCCCATAGTTCTTCACCCCATAATTGCTCAGATGCTGCAGCCATGGTCAAACCAACACATGCGGTGAAAATAACAAACATTGGTAGAACAAAGATCTGGATGTATGGTGCTTTCCTATCGTCTGTGTACCTGGTGAAATCATTGACGTTCACTGCCAACGTTGCATATGAGGAAATTGACGATGCAAAACAGTTGACAAATTGCCAGCTGAAAGCAGAACCATGAACCGTATTCCCACCGTCCCATAACGAAGAAGTGTCATTGGCAGCAGCTAATGCCCACCCTAAAACGGCAAACAAGGCAGCAGGAACCAAAATGGTTTTCAACGTAAAAATCCATTGTATTCTTTCTTGCGGAATGTAATGGAACGGTAACGAAATGATAAAATAGATCAAGTATGCAACCATCAACTGAGTGTCGATATTAGCACTGGCTGGTAATCCATTGCTTATGTGTTTGTAAGATGGCCAGCATGCATATATCATCGATCTGATACACTCAGCTCCAGTATAGACGTTAGTACCATACCAAATACCACCAACTATACATCTCAAGAGGATAAACACATAGGAGAAATAGTACCCGTAGCTCGCCCTACCTTGAACAGAAAACGGGACATGATACCTAACACCAAATCTTCCGTTGAGGGTCAAAATGATACCAATAACCAAGTAACCTAATGCAGTCACCAACAATGACATCCTTGTCGAAAGACCAAGTGAGGTGTAGCTGACCACCCCTCTCAAAGCACTTGCTTGCAACATGTCCGACCCCCAATAGCAGGCCAACTGCCAGCCTCTCCATGTTCTTCTGCTTGGAGGCAACGGATCCAAATCTCGGTTACTGTTCCTCACGTTTTCCTCCACATCTTGGATTTTGAAAAGCCTATCAAACCTGCCGAAAAATTTCAAAGGCGTACTTAAATCTTTCTTACTAGGCGAGTCAATTGAGGCCACATCAAAACTTTCTGAACCTTTTTCCTGCGACATTGTACTTTACTCAGTTTGATCGATACGATTCAAGTTTCAATGCCTAACTTTAAAACATGTAATGGAAATTGCATCTTCTATAAGTAGTGAATCAAAAAGCCCAAAATAGAATAGAAACCGAGTATTCTCAACCCGACGATAAGCATTTTATAGACATAAGATAAGAGATGTAATTAGTCCATAAAAATGTGGCAGGAAGTACGCACGGAAAAATGCCGATTTTTTACTTTGCCTGTATCCGCGATATAATTCCGCTGGCTTCCTTTTACTTCAGCTACCAAGTAACGAAAGTGGCATGTTTTGGGTTGGGTTTAAGCTTTGTTATCATTGAGGGTATCTGAAGTTGCCACTTATTTAGCTTCATTTAGGTTTATTAAGCTTCGAGACGAGGCGGGACTAGGTCTTTGCCAATGCCAAGAAATCTAGAGATGGAAGCCAAGAAGTTTAAGCTTTGATGGCGGGTATTGACTAGGGTGCAGAATTTTCAGATATCGCATCCTTAGAGGAGGAGCCTTAGGAGATCTGAATTCTCTGTCAAACGCTTCCAAACTAAACGAAATTGCTCTTTTGCCTTGGTGGTCTTGTTTGCTTCACTTCAGTAAAAGTAGTGCCAGCCATTGATGGAAACTCCAAAATGATCAAAAAGGGTAAAAAGAGACACAAGTAGCTAACAGAGGCAATTGTTGCGGGTCAATTAGGCTTAGTAGACGTGCTCGAGTTTAAACCGTTGGTTATAGACTGAGAAAAACGTAGCTTGGGTAGATAGTGAACAACCAAGCCGCCTGTTTAAGTCGTAAACCTGCTCCCATTAGTCAATCACCGTAGTCACAGGTTTCCAATGGGTTAGCAGAATCTTCTACACGAGCATTCAGTGAAAAAAAAAGGCGATCTTCTTTCTGTCACCGAATCGCATCAACTGAAGCACACTCACGTGGACCTGAATGACCTCTCAGACTGCACCTAAGATATTTTTTGAGCACGAACTGAAACAGATCTCCTCTCTCCAGATAATGAATCGAAAAACATCACCAAGCGAGTTACAAAGTTTGAGTCAAAAGTGCAGAACTCAACACCCCTTTCCTTCTATTAATGCGTTTTTACGGCAAGGTACACCAAAAACTGGAGTTAAACAAAGTCGTGTGTTTATTATCAAGAAAAATGGACTTCCTATTAAGGCAATATCCGTATTTGACTTTTGAACTGGAAATTTGTAAACAAAAAAAAACAAAACAATAAACAAAATCTTAGTAAGAAAAGTTTTTTCAGATTGACTCTTTAACATTGCCAGAGGA
Organism: Peterozyma toletana; assembly: GCA_003706045.2. NCBI lineage: Eukaryota > Fungi > Ascomycota > Pichiomycetes > Alaninales > Pachysolenaceae > Peterozyma > Peterozyma toletana. The sequence goes on from PPKG02000031.1 coordinate 122,803, forward strand.
AGTAATCATCTCTCTTATATAGTTGATCTACAAAGAGAGAGAGGAGAGATCAAACATAGGAACTTGAACGATTCATTGGAAATCACTACTTGGCTTTTTTTTTCTCTCATTGGCTCATACAATCTTGGTGTTATTTTTAGGATACACCGGATTAGTTATACTCATCCAGATATAAACTCATTAGAAAAGAGGAACATCGAACTCAGAATATCATCACCCACGATATGCCTCCAAATACGTGCGAAGGAGATGTCTACATACACAACCTTTCATCGTTTGTGAAGGCCCATGAACGGCAATTGGCGAATGCCTTGATGGCCTACAAGAAACAGCCCACGAACAAGTCGCTGGGCAAACAACAACTGTTGAACTCAAAGCCCGTCAGGTTGTCATTGACATTGCATCACTTGTACTATATGCTAGAGAGGTTTCAGGAACTAGGTTTAAGTGTTGGACCAATGAACATCAGATTGGATGACAACGACGACACTCCGTTGAACTATGTTTCATTCTTGTCTGATTACCATCAAAATAAGCGAATGTCCTCAGATGCGCAATCCATACATTCGATGACCAGTGTAAAATCAGTCATGTCGAGTGTAAGTGCTCTTTGGAATGTAGTAGGAAGTAGTGGGAATGGCTCATCTAGGGAAACAATCATATCAGACATCAAATATCTTTATTCCGCATTTACAAAATTACCGTGCTTGAGGCTAGCTCCTGATTCAAGAGCAAAATTGATCGAAGGTCATGAGGAATACCCGTTTGATACTGCTGTTCCTCTTAAAATCTTCAAGAATTTATCGGTTTTGGAAGTTTGCGAATTAGACCCAAAGGAAATAATATGTTGGGATATTATCAGTGAACAAATCAGGTTTTTGGTTTTGAAGAAGACTAAAATTGTGGATCCAGCAGACGTCTTGGTTGAACTAGTAGACCATGACCGGTCACTAAGAAATGGAGGAATTACATCAGAACAGGAGACAAACGATATAAGAGATAACAGCTCCAGCAGCATATCAAGTATGGTCAACCAACAGCATCAATCACATTCATCACAACAGCAAAAGTCAGCATTTTCTCCAGAGTATTATTCATATCAACCTATTGTTTACCATAAACCCTTTCACCATTACCAATCTCATCACCATCACCATACGTACTCATTATCATCATCTTCATCAACTCCATTGAGCGGATCATTGCCAGATAATAATTCCATGTTAACTCAAATCGGAAGAGATGATTATAAGCCCAAGAAGTCGTTATCTTCTGCTTCCCAATTCCGCAGATCCACCGCTGCAGCTACCAATCACTCGTCATATTATCAACAAGCGCAAAACATGTCACCTCCATCTAGTGCAAGTATCATGTCACTCTCGAACTCCAATATCAGTAGGACCAAGAGGAGATCGGATTCATTGTGTTTAGACGTATCGAGCCCTTCACCACCTTTGTCCCACCAACAATCATCACCGCAAGAAAAACAACACACATCTTGGAAACAGTTGAAACATTTATCTCTAGCTGAAAACGAAATCTCTCATATTTCGGAAAACAGTTTCTTGCAGCTTACTGCGTTATCGTCGTTAGACTTGTCCTATAATAATTTGGAAAGTGTACCGTCATCTGCTTTGAAACACTTGGTGAATTTGAAGTCATTGAACTTGTCATACAACAAACTAACTTCAGCATCAGGTTTCAGCAAAAATGAATTACCAAGATTGACCATTTTGAATCTTAGAGGTAACAAGATCAAAGATTTGTCAAGCTTGGAAAATTTGATGAAAGTTTTAGAGAAACTTGATTTGAGGGGAAACAAGTTGAAAAATTTGACGGATTTGAAACCAATGTTGATGAATTCAAAACCATTAAAGCTAAGTACTTTGTTCTTGGCAGGTAATGACGTCAAAAACTACAGAATGGAATTATTCAACCTATTCAATGGTATTGATTACTCAAACGTGATCAAAATCGACGGATCTAGACCTGGAATCTTTGAAAATAGAATGTTATTAGATCAGAAGAATGCAGAATTGAGATTAAACAACTTTTTCATCTCTCAAATTACAAATAGTTTGAGCACAATGAATTTGAATGTCAATACTATGGTTGAGAAAAAGAATGAGCTCCATGGTGATGAAGTCGAAAATGACAATCATGCAGTTTTAAGTAGCAATCAACGAAAAACATCATCTTTACCATTGGCAACGAATAGGAACATAGTTAATGTTACTGTTCCCTCATCATCATCTGTTGCATTACCATCTTCGAGTCCTTCAACTTCTGTCAGAGATTCCACATCAACACCGGCATCATCAACTTCATCCACAGCAAGTGAAAAGAAAGAATTTGTTTTATTACCACCCCTTAGACCATTTTCGATATCTTCAAATGCCATCAAACCAGAGTTGAAAACCCATCTATCTCAGTCCTCACAGGACACAATTTTGAACAACAGCAAAACAACAATGACGTCGTTGATCGTTAATGGTAACTTTGAGCTTAGTAATGAAATAACACCAACAGTCCCGACGTTTGATCCAGCACCAACACCAACAGTTGACTCAAAAGGTCAACCTAACTCCCCACCACCATCGTTAGTATCATCACCAATCTCTTCATCAATCCCAAACACCCCAACTTCAGTCGTTGCACTGAGTAACAGATTATCGCAACAGTTAAACACTCCTTTGCCACCTGTTACAACAACTTCGAATTCGTCAAGCAATACCAATACCACCTTATCCACTCCAATTGTAAAGAATACTGGTTCTGGAGGTGGAGGTGGAGTTTACAGTAGTAGCATAACTACAATCAACAACAATAGCAGTCGTGGAAACTCCATAATTGATGACACTGGGAATACTTCCACCAATCCGGCCATAATATATCTATTGAATAACGCTTGAATCAGTAGTGTACCAAGTGAATAGAGCTCATTGTATGGATCAATAGAGCTGATAACCTCTAAAACACAAGGTGTGTTCAATCATTTTGCACCTTCGGACCTTCTCTTTTTTTATTTACATTGCATATATATCAGGAGTGTCTTTGACACACTTGTATATAATTTTTCTCTACTTACTTCTACTCATAAACTTGTTGTTTGTTTTTTCTTTTGTCTTTCAAAGTATGGTTTGCATCTTTTATGTTTTTTTATTTGCTTACATTATGTTAACGGTTACATGTTTTTTTTTTGGTTTCGTTTTGCTCTTCAGTACTCTAATATACACAATCTTCTATCAAGTGGACTTTTTTTAATGATAATTCACATTCACTATTTCATTTGGTTTTCCTCTTTTAACATAGTTGTGCTCTTCATGGGAATGCTTGTAAATGATTCAGTGAAGAAGCTGATTATGGAAAGTACGTAGTGCACCAAAAATTTCGGCGTTTTCACCCCATAGTAAACACCATATAATGTGACACAATCGGTCATACTTAACAAGTGGGATTTTGTAGGCTCACAAGCACACAAGCACAAAAGCACAAAAGCACAAGCATATATGTTTAGATAACTGGTGATGTCTGTTTATATAAAGCTAGGCATACAGCCGTTAGAACAGACTCAAGTTGAATGGACACCCTCAAAGGAATCTTCGTTGATTACGTTGCTCTCCAATCAGAAAACAGAAACAATTGATGTTAATGAAATAGCAGGCAGGTATAAAGTATCACGGCAGTTCATATTGAATAAACTAGTGACCAGAATCTTTAAAGAACGGTTGAGCGGGCCTGGTGTGCCAACTGTTGGTCATGATTTGCCCTCTTCGTCAAAGTCTTCCAAGGAAGTCGAATTGTCATCAACGTTGAAGCTAAACGATTTGAAATCATTGAAGATTGGTGGGAATGATGAATCTGCCGGGAATCAACCAAAGCCAGAGTTGGAAGAGGGAGAGAAAGAAGAGAGAAGAAAAAGACAGCAAGAAGAAGAACAAGAGTACGATGACTATTACTACAACTATAGCAGCTCTGATTTATCTAATGGTTCTTCCACTCAGTCATTACCGTTGCATAGATCAAAGCTATTCAACCCCTCAATTATGAAGGAACGTAACCAGATGCTAAACATACACGATGACTATTTTGATAGTGACAATCAAGGCCTGGGAGATAAATTTGATGATATTTTAGAAGAAGAAAAAGAAGAGGAAGGTGGTGGTTTGATATCCAATGATGCATCCATGTTGAACAACGAGGTTGTTGCTGGAACGTTGATATCCAATATCCAACAAAATAGTAGAAAGAAAACTGAAGATGTCAGTAGCTCACAATACAGCGACTTTAGCAATAAGTCATTATTGGAAAGAGCGTTATTGGACAGGATTTGAGATGTTGGTGATTCATTCTTTCAAAGGCAAAGAATAAAACTGCCTGTTTTTGTGATATCCTGTTTCAGTTTTCACTGGCGTCTTAAAAAAGCGAGATGTTGCCACACCAGTTCCATCAGCCAATTTGGTGCCAGAAGACATTGTAAGTCGACCTTGAAGGAAGGAAAGGGGAAACAAAAGAGAATTCACCTTTTATGCACTTCAGGATAGCGATAGTTCGACAAGTATGGAACTTTCCAAACTGGAGCTTGTTCCAACCTTATCAACTCATCACCTGCTAACTCAAAACCCAGAGGATTGTTGAATAAGTGATTTTTCAAGTAACTTCTTTCCACTTTTATAGCCATTAATTGGGCTTGGTTTTCATTTGAAAAAAAATTAGTCAACTTTTGCATACGCAAGAAAATAAAAAAAATTAGATCAAAATTGCAATCGTTCTGTTGAAACTTCTAATAGCAAAAGTAGAGTAAAATAACCGACCTCTGAACCTAGAATGACTGAAGCTGATTCAGACTCACATCATGCAAGTTTTTCGAACTTTTCTTCATCGCTTTCCAAGAGAGAAGTCCTAGAATTGGTTGTTGACTCCTACAAGGCATTGGCAGATGGCCAGAGAAACTGGGTCTGCAATCTCTCTAATGCTTCATCGTTGATATGGCATGCATACCACTCTTTGAAGGTTCCAGTGAACTGGTCAGGATTTTACACAGTAGATCCAAAGAAGCCAGACCAGTTGATTCTAGCACCATTTCAGGGGAAAGTCGCATGCCAAACTATTGAATTTGGTAAAGGTGTTTGTGGAAGTGCATGCTCCACCAAATCAACCCAGCTAGTTTTTGATGTGAACCAATTTCCAGGACATATTGCTTGTGATGGGGAGACGAACAGTGAGATTGTTGTTCCTATTATTAGCACTGTTGATGGGGCTGAAGTTGTGAGAGGTGTGTTGGACATTGATTGCTTGATAAAAGGTGGCTTCGACGAACTTGACAAGGAGGTTTTAGAAACATTAGCAGGCTTGATTGCTGAATCGTGTGACTGGTGAAAAGCAAGAAGAGAGACTTTTAAGCTGGCGTTTGTATTGCAGACGATATATGCACACAATTATTTAGCAAAAACAAGAAAAGAAAACGTTCAAAGATGGCCGCTGTTCAGTATGGCTCTTTGCTATAGAGATTCAAACGGATTAGAATATGAAATTTTTAACGATAAATAAGTCTTTGTAGCTACTCGACTTTTCCTCAGACTGGTCCCTCCAATTCGGGTGACTGTTTGCATGTTGCTCAGCCTGAAAATCAATGGTCAGCTTAATTTGTTATCAAACACCACTACAATTTCAAGTGTTGACAAAACAACCTACTTCAGGATACAATACTCCACGCTGTCATCTATTCTAATTCAATAAGTTTCCTTCGTTTCAATTTTTCAAATCTCGAGATGAAAAATGCTCAAAATGAGATTGTTGACCACAGAAAAACATCAGTAGGTACAAAGGGATGTTTTTCACAAACCTCTGATGCTGCTTGAACCCAATTTCAATTCGAGGTATGAAATGGGAACGCTCGAGTCAGTTAGTCAACCATTTGCTGAAGAGGTTTAAGTGGTTGATTGGTTGGTTGGTTGGTAATGAGCAAAATCTCATTGGGTGTGGCGGCGAAGCTTTAGTAATCTGTGGAAGAAGTCACCGTTGCGTAGAAATTAGATAAACAGAGACGAGACAGATACGGTGTCTATAGCTAAGCTCACACCAGAGGATAAACACAGGTTTGATATCGTGATGAAGTGACTTTTATGCTTTCATTTTTCTAGAAAGTGAAAAAGAATCGTATAAAAGGAGGTAAATCCTGTTTGCTGTAGCTAGACTTGATTAGGGAGATGAGTACAGCAACTATGACACTGGCTGCACCGGCGGGTTCAAGTGCAACTGACAATATAAAAAACGAATCAGTGAGAAAAGACATAATTGGAAGGACGATCAAATCGTCATCTGTGCCAGCCGAGATTTTCACTGAGACGGAAGCCAAGATAAATTCGCAGACATACGGCGATTGGAGGGACGATTTATTGAGAGACGGATTTGCCGTTGTCAAAGAAGTCATGACAACGGAAAAGGCGAACCATTACCAGCAAAAGGCATTTGAATGGATGAGAAGTTTCACTGACAAGTTGGATTTCCAAGATCCAGAAACTTGGGTCAAAAGGAACCTTCCACCTCAAAGTAAGATCAATACATTCTCTACTCATTGTATTGCTCACGAAAAATTCATGTGGGATGCCAGATTGGAACCTGGTGTTGTATCAAGTTTTGCAGAATTGTGGGGAACAGATGAGTTACTAGTGTCTTTTGATTGTTTGAATGTTACTTTGCCAAACCGCAAAGATGTAGCGATGAAGAGCAAATGGCCTCATTTTGATCAGTCTCCTATGAAGCAGGGCTTACACTGCGTTCAAGGTCTCATCAGTTTGAGTAATCATGGTCCAGATGATGGCGGATTAGTAGTTTATAAGGGATCTCACCGATTATTTCAAGAGTTCTTTAACACACAACTCAGTAAAGATAAATGGGACCCAATTGATCGTTATCACTTGACACCAGCTCAACTTCAATGGTTTGTTGACCATGGTTGTGAGGAAGTTAAAGTTTGTTGTGAACCAGGAGATTTGGTTGTTTGGGATTCAAGAACATGCCATTGGGGAATGGAGCCATCTGAAAAGAGTAGGACTATCAGAACTGTTATTTATGCTTCATATACTCCTGCATACTTTGCAACAAAGGACACTTTGGAGAAGAAGAAAGAGATTTTTGAACAATGGTCTGGTACTACTCACTGGCCCCATGATAATATCGTTTTCCGCTCAAACAAAGCATTTTTGGATGATGGTTCAGAATATCCCAATAATCGTGAAGCACCGATGGAAAGTCCAGAGTTGACAGATAAACTTTTGAAACTTGCTGGGGTCAAATCATACAAATAGAGAACAACTTTGATTTTGCATATTACTGTGAAGATACGGCAAAGACTTTTCATTTTTACCTTTTTTTATCAATTAGTAAAATCAGATTAACTTCATATTAATGAAAATGAAAGGAAAAGGAAATTTGGTGTATGACTCCTGGATGTTTGTTGTTGTAAGTTTATAATACTGTATGGTTTTTTTTTTTCATGCAAATTAATTCAAAATTCTAGCAAACAGTGTGATATATTTCTTCTGATAATGACTAACAGAATTGAAGTTAAAAAGCGATAGAATCCAAACATATATAAACAGGTTCAAGAAAGAGAAGCAAACCAGCTAAACAGTCAAGTCAGCAATATCATCTTCTACCTTTGTTTCGAAAGGTGTCAAGTCCTTTGTACCTTCAACCCATGAAACACCTTCGTAAGTGATCTTTTTGATGGCTTCAATTATTGCTTCATATGAACCTCTAACTTGTTTTGTGGAGTCTCTTTCTCTCAAAGTAACCGACTCATCTTCGGAACTTTCAAAGTCGATAGTAATACCAAAAGGTGTTCCTAATTCATCGTTTCTTGCGTAACGTTTACCAATTGAAACTGAAGAAGAGTCAACCTTGAATGGAATCTTCTGCTTCTTCAACTCGACAGATACCTTATTTAATACTGGTTGTAACTCAGGATTATTAGATAATGGGACTAACAAAACCTTTGTTGGGGCAACTAATGGTGGTAAAGATAAAACAGATCTTGATGAATCTTCCAGTCTTGTCCAGTATGAATGTTCAAAGATTGAGTAAAGGATACGTCCAATACCAAATGAAGGTTCAATGACATTTGGTGTGTATTCTCTAACATACTCTGTTCTTGTCTTTTTAGCAATTGAGATGAAGTTTGAATCCAACTCAATGTCGTTGGCAATTCCTTCAACCTG